>MU106567.1:14270-111569 GCA_012274485.2 Sinapis alba
AACCTCTTTGACCATCATCCTACGTCAGTGAACGATGCAACTATGCAATAAAACAAGATTGTCATAATTTTTGAATTTTTCTTAAAATATGTGGGCTAACCCCTACGAAAATACTGAGTTTTCGGTAAATTACCTATTTACCAAAGGTTATAGTCTCTAATGTTTTATAAAATTTCTAACCACATTCTTTATATGTATTAGTGAATGCTTAACTCTTTCAAGGAAAAATTGGCATCTTTTTAAAAAATTTAAACAATTAATTTAATAAAATTTTGTATACTGTCTAAATTAGTGGAATAACCACAAAGAAATTTCAATTATCTCGAGAAACGGAGACAACAAAGGATCCAAACCTCTTTGACCATCATCCTAAGTCAGTGAAAATGCAACTATGCATTAAAAAAAGATTCTCATAATTTTTGAATTTTTCTTAAAATATGTGGGCTAACCCCTACGAAATACTTAGTTTTCAATAAATTATCTATTTACCAAAGGTTATAGTCTTTAATGTTTTATAAAAATTCTAACCACATTCTTCATATATATTAATGTATGCCTAACTCTTTTGAATGTAAATTGGCATCGTTTTTAAATTTTACACATTTAATTTAATAAAACTTTATATACTATCTAGATTAGTGGAATAACCACAAAGAAATTTCAATTATTTCGAGAAACAGAAACAACAAAGGATCCAAACCTCTTTGACCATCTTCCTACGTCAGTGAACGATGCAACTATGCAATAAAACAAGATTGTCATAATTTTTGAATTTTTCTTAAAATATGTGGGCTAACCCCTACGAAAATACTAAGTTTTCGGTAAATTCTCTATTTACCAAAGGTTATAGTCGTTAATGTTTTATTAAATTTCTAACCACATTCTTTATATGTATTAATGTATGCTTAAGTCTTTTAAGGGTAAATTAGCATCGTTTTTAAATTTTACACAATTAATTTAATAAAACTTTATATACTGTCTAAATTAGTGGAATAACCACAAAGAAATTTCAATTATCTCGAGAAACGGAGACAACAAATGATCCAAACCTATTTGACCATCATGCTACATCAGTGAACGATGCAACTATGCATTAAAACAAGATTGTCATAATTTTTGAATTTTTCTTAAAATATGTGGGCTAACCCCTACGAAAATACTGAGTTTTCGGTAAATTATCTATTTACCAAAGGTTATAGTCTTTAATGTTTTATAAAATTTCTAACCACATTCTTCATATGTATTAATGTATGCCTAACTCTTTTGAGGGTAAATTGGCATCATTATTAAATTTAACACAATTAATTTAATAAAATATTATATACTGTCTAGATTAGTAGAATAACCACAAAGAAATTTCAATTATTTTGAGAAACAGAGACAACAAAGGATCCAAACCTCTTTGACCATCATCCTACGTCAGTGAACGATGCAACTATGCAATCAAACAAAATTGTCATAATTTTTAAAATTTTCTTAAAATATGTGGGCCAAACCCTACGAAAATACTGAGTTTTCGGTAAATTATCTATTTACCAAAGGTTATAGTCTTTAATGTTTTATAAAATTTCTAACCACATTCTTCATATGTATTAAAGTATGTCTAACTCTTTTGAGGGTAAATTGACATCGTTTTTAAATTTAACACAATTAATTTAATAAAATATTATATACTGTCTAGATTAGTGGAATAACCACAAAGAAATTTCAATTATTTTGAGAAACAGAGACAACAAAGGATCCAAACCTCTTTGACCATCATCCTACGTCAGTGAACGATGCAACTATGCATTAAAACAAGATTGTCATAATTTTTGAATTTTTCTTAAAATATGTGGGCTAACCCCTATGAAAATACTGAGTTTCTGGTAAATTATCTATTTACCAAAGGTTATAGTCTTTAATGTTTTATAAAATTTCTAACCACATTCTTCATATGTATTAATGTATGCCTAACTCTTTTGAGGGTAAATTGGCATCGTTTTTAAATTTAACACAATTAATTTAATAAAATATTATATACTGTCTAGATTAGTGGAATAACCACAAAGAAATTTCAATTATTTTGAGAAACAGAGACAACAAAGGATCCAAACCTCTTTGACCATCATCCTACGTCAGTGAACGATGCAACTATGCAATAAAACAAGATTGTCATAATTTTTGAATTTTTCTTAAAATATGTGGGTTAACCCCTACGAAAATACTGAGTTTTCGGTAAATTATCTATTTACCAAAGGTTATAGTCTTTAATGTTTTATAAAATTTCTAACCACATTCTTTATATGTATTAATGAATGCTTAACTCTTTCAAGGGTAAATTGGCATCGTTTTTAAATTTTACACAATTAATTTAATAAATTTTATATATTGTCTAAACTAGTCGAATAACCACAAAGAAATTTCAATTATTTCGAGAAACAGAGACAACAAAGGATCCAAACCTCTTTGACCATCATCCTACGTCAGTTAACGATGCAACTATGCATTAAAACAAGATTGTCATAATTTTGAATTTTTCTTAAAATATGTGGGTTAACCTCTACGAAAATACTGAGTTTTCGGTTAATTCTCTATTTACCAAAGGTTATTGTCTTTAATGTTTCATAGAATTTCTAACAACATTCTTTATATGTATTAATGTATGCTTAACTCTTTTAAGTGTAAATTGGCATCGTTTTTAATATTTACAAAATTAATTTAATAAAATTTTATATACTGTCTAAATTAGTGGAATAAACACAAAGAAATTTCAATTATCTCGAGAAACGAAGACAACAAAGGATCCAAACCTCTTTGACCATCATCCTAAGTCAGTGAAAATGCAACTATGCATTAAAACAAGATTGTCATAATTTTTGAATTTTTCTTAAAATATGTGGGCTAACCCCTACAAAAATACTTAGTTTTCGGTAAATTATCTATTTACCAAAGGTTATAGTCTTTAATGTTTTATAAAAAGTCTAACCACATTCTTCATATTTATTAATGTATGCCTAAGTCTTTGGAGGGTAAATTGGCATCGTTTTTAAATTTTAGACAATTAATTTAATAAAACTTTATATACTATCTAGATTAGTGGAATAACCACAAAGAAATTTTAATTATTTCGAGAAACAGAGACAACAAAGGTTCCAAACCTCTTTGACCATCATCCTACGTTAGTGAATGATGAAACTATGCATTAAAACAAGATTGTCATCATTTTTGAATTTTTCTTAAAATATTGTGGCTAACCCCTACGAAAATACTTTGTTTTTTGTAAATTTTCTATTTACCAAAGGTTATAGTCTTTAATGTTTTATAACATTTCTAACCACATTGTTTATATGTATTAATATATGCTTAACTCTTTTAAGGGTAAATTGGCATCATTTTTAACTTTTACACAATTAATTTAATATAACTTTATATACTATCTAATTAGTGGAATAACCATAAAGAAATTTCAATTTTCTCAAAAAACAGAGACAATAAAGGATCCAAACCTCTTTGACCATCATCCTACGTCAGTGAACGATGCAACTATGCATTAAAACAAGATTTTCATAATTTTTGAATTTTTCTTAAAATATGTGGGCTAACCCCTACGAAAATATTGATTTTTCGGTAAATTTTCTATTTACAAAAGGTTATACCCTTAATGTTTTATAAAATTTCTTAACACATTCTTTATATGTATTAATGTATGCCTAACTCTTTTGAGGGTAAATTGGCATCTTTTTTAAATTTAACACAAATTAATTTAATAAAATATTATATACTGTCTAGATTAGTGGAATAACCACAAAGAAATTTCAATTATTTTGGGAAACAGAGACAACAAAGGATCCAAACCTCTTTGACCATCATGCTACGTCAGTGAACGATGCAACTATGCATTAAAACAAGATTGCCATAATTTTTTATTTTTTCTTAAAATATGTAGGCTAACCCCTACGAAAATACTGAGTTTTCGGTACATTCTCTATTTACCAAAGGTTATAGTCTTTAATGTTTTATAAAATTTCTAACCACATTCTTTATATGTATTAATGTATGCTTAAGTATTTTAGGGTAAATTAGCATCGTTTTTAAATTTTACACAATTAATTTAATAAAACTTTATATACTGTCTAAATTAGTGGAATAACCACAAAAAAAAATTCAATTATCTCGAGAAACGGAGACAACAAAAGATTCAAACCTATTTGACCATCATGCTACATCAGTGAATGATGCAACTATGCATTAAAACAAGATTTTCATAATTTTTGAATTTTTTTTTCTTAAAATATGTGGGCTAACCCCTACGAAAATACTGAGTTTTCGGTAAATTATCTATTTACCAAAGGTATAGTCTTTATTGTTTTATAAAATTTCTAACCACATTCTTCATATGTATTAATGTATGCCTAACTCTTTTGAGGGTAAATTGGCATCGTTTTTAATTTAAAACAATTAATTTAATAAAATATTATATACTGTCTAGATTAGTGGAATAACCACAAAGAAATTTCAAATATTTTGAGAAACAGAGACAACAAAGGATCCAAACCTCTTTGACCATCATCCTACGTCAGTGAACGATACAACTATGCAATAAAACAAGATTGTCATCATTTTTGATTTTTTCTTAAAATATGTGGGCTAACCCCTACGAAAATACTGAGTTTTCGGTAAATTATTTATTTTACCAAAGGGTATAGTCTTTAATGTTTTATAAAATTTCTAACCACATTCTGCATATGTATTAATGTATGCCTAACTCTTTTGAGGGTAAATTGGCATCGTTTTTAAATTTCACACAATTAATTTAACAAAATATTATATACTGTCTAGATTTGTGGAATAACCACAAAGAAATTTCAATTATTTCGAGAAACGGAGACAACAAAGGATCCAAACCTCTTTGAACATCATCCTATGTCAGTGAATGATGGAACTATGCATTAAAACAAGATTATCATCATTTTTGATTTTTTCTTAAAATATGTGGGCTAACCCCTACGAAAATACTGAGTTTTCGGTAAATTATCTATTTACCAAAGGTTATAGTCTTTAATATTTTATAAAAATTATAACCACATTCTTCATATGTATTAATGTATGCCTAACTCTTTTGAGGGTAAATTGGCATCGTTTTTTTAATTTCACACAATTAATTTAATAAAATATTAAATACTGTCTAGATTAGTGGAATAACCACACAGAAATTTCAATTATTTTCGAGAAACAGAGACAACAAAGGATCCAAACCTCTTTGACCATCATCCTACGTCAGTGAACGATGCAACTATGCAATAAAACAAATTGTCATAATTTTTGAATTTTTCTTAAAATATGTGGGCTAACCCCTACGAAAATACTTAGTTTTCGGTAAATTATCTATTTACCAAAGGTTATAGTCTTTAATGTTTTATAAAATTTCTAACCACCTTTTTCATATGTATTAATGTATGCCTAACTCTTTTTAGGGTAAATTGACATCGTTTTTAAATTTAACACAATTAATTTAATAAAACTTTATATATTATCTAAATTAGTGGAAAACCACAAAGAAATTTCAATTATTTCGAGAAACGGAGACAACAAAGGATCCAAACCGCTTTGACCATCATCCTACGTCAGTGAATGATGGAACTATGCATTAAAACAAGATTGTCATCATTTTTGATTTTTTTTTAAAATATGTGGGCTAACCCTTACGAAAATACTGAGTTTACGGTAAATTATCTATTTACCAAAGGTTATAGTCTTTAATGTTTTATAAAAATTCTAACCACATTCTTCATAGGTATTAATGTATGCCTAACTATTTTGAAGGTAAATTGGCATCATTTTTAAATTTTACACAATTAATTTAATAAAACTTTATGTACTATCTAGATTAGTGGAATAACCATAAAGAAATTTCAATTTTTCGAGAAACAGAGACAACAAAGGATCCAAACCTCTTTGACCATCATCCTACGTCAGTGAACGATGCAACTATGCAATAAAACAAGATTTTCATAATTTCTGAATTTTTCTTAAAATATGTGGGCTAACAACCCCTACGAAAATACTGAGTTTTCGGTAAATTCTCTATTTACCAAAGGTTATAGTCTTTAATGTTTTATAAAATTTCTAACCACATTCTTTATATGTATTAATGTATGCTTAACTATTTTAAGGGTAAATTGGCATCGTTTTTAATTTTTACACAATTAATTTAATAAAACTTTATATATTATCTAAATTAGTGGAATAACCATAAAGAAATTTCAATTATCTCGAGAAACGGAGACAACAAAGGATCCAAACCTCTTTGACCATCATCCTACGTCAATGAACGATGCAACTATTCATTAAAACAAGATTGTCATAATTTTTGAATTTTTCCTCAAATATGTGGGTTAACCCCTACAAAAATATTGAGTTTTTCGGTAAATTTTGTATTTACCAAAGGTTATAGTCTTTCATGTTTTATAAATTTTCTAACCACATTCTTTATATGTTTTAATATATGTTTAACTCTTTTTAGGGTAAATTGGATTCTTTTTAAAATTTTACACAATTAATTTAATAAAACATTATAGAGTGCCTAAATTAGTGGAATAACCACAAAGAAATTTCAATTATCTCAAGAAACGGAGACAACAAAGGATCCAAACTTCTTTGATCATCATCCTACGTCAGGGAACGATGCAACTATGCATTAAAACAAGATTGTTATAATTTTTGAATTTTTGTTACAATATGTGGGCTAACTACTCCCTACGAAAATACTGAGTTTTCGGTAAATTCTCTATTTACCAAAGGTTATAGTCTTTAATGTTTCATAAAATTTCTATCCACATTCTTTATATGTATTAATGTATGCTTAACTCTTTTAAGTAAAAATTGGCATCGTTTTTAATATTTACGCAATTAATTTAATAAAATTTTATATACTGTCTAAATTAGTGGAATAACCACAAATAAATTTCAATTATCTCGAAAAAACGGAGACAACAAGGGATCCAAACCTCTTTGACCATCATCCTACGTCAATGAACGATGCAACTATGCATTAAAAAAAGATTTTCATAATTTTTGACTTTTTCTTAAAATATGTGGGCTAACCCCTACGAAAAAACTGAGTTTCCGGTAAATTCTCTATTTACCAAAGGTTATAGTCTTTAATGTTTTATAAAATTTCTAACCACATTCTTTATATGTATTAATGTATGCTTAACTCTTTTATGTGTAAATTGGCATCGTTTTTCATATTTACACAATTAATTTAATAAAATTTTATAGACTGTCTAAATTAGTGGAATAACCACAAAGAAATTTCAATTATCTCGAGAAACGGAGTCAACAAAGGATCCAAACCTCTTTGACCATCATCCTACGTCAGTGAACGATGCAACTATGCATTAAAACAAGATTGTTATAATTTTTGAATTTTTCTTAAAATATGTGGGTTAACCCCTACGAAAATACTGAATTTTCGGTAAATTCTCTATTTACCAAAGGTTATAGTCTTTAATGTTTTATAAAATTTCTAACCACATTCTTTATATTTATTAATGTACTCTTAACTCTTTTAAGTGTAAATTGGCATCGTTTTTAATATATAGACAATTAATTTAATAAAACTTTATATGCTGTCTAAATTAGTGGAATAACCACAAATAAATTTTAATTATCTCGAGAAACAGAGACAACAAAGGATCCAAACCTCTTTTACCATCATCCTACGTTAGTGAACGATGGAATTATGCATTAAAACAAGATTGTCATAATTTTTGAATTTTTCTTAAAATATGTGGGCTAACCCCTACGAAAATACTGAGTTTTCGGTAAATTCTCTATTTACAAAAGGTTATAGTCTTTAATGTTTTATAAAATTTCTAACCACATTCATTATATGTATTAATGTATGCTTAACTCTTTTAAGGGTAAATTGGCATCATTTTTAAATTTTACACAATTAATTTAATAAAACTTTATATACTGTCCAAATTAGTGGAATAACCATAAAGAAAGTTCGATTATCTCGAGAAACGAAGACAACAAACGATCCAAACCTCTTTGACAATCACCTATGTCAGTGAATGATGCAACTATGCATTAAAAAAAGATTGTCATAATTTTAAATTTTTTCTTAAAATATGTGGGCTAACCCCAACGACAATACAGAGTTTTCGGTAAATTCTCTTTTTACCAAAGGTTATAGTCTTTGATGTTTCATAAAATTTCTAAGTATATTCTTTATATGTATTAATGTATGCTTAACTCTTTTAAGGGTAAATTGGCATCATTTTTAATATATAGACAATTAATTTAATAAAATTTTATATAATGTCTAAATTAGTGGAATAACCACACAGAAATTTCAATTATCTCGAGAAACGGAGACAACAAAGGATCCAAACCTCTTTGAATTTCATCCTACGTCAGTGAACGATGCAACTATGCATTAGAAAAAAAAATTCATAATTTTGGAACTTTTTTAAAAATATGTGGGCTAACCTCTACGAAAATATTGAGTTTTCGGTTAATTCTCTATTTACCAAAGGTTATAGTCTTTTAGGGTAAAAACATTTTTTTAATTTTTACACAATTAATTTAATAAAATTTTATATATTGTCTAAATTAGTGGAATAACCACAAAGAAATTTCAATTATCTCGAGAAACCGAGACAACAAAGGATCCAAACCTCTTTGACCATCATCCTATGTTAGTGAACGATGCAACTATGCATTAAAACAAGATTGTCATAATTTTTGAATTTTTCTTAAAATATGTGGGCTAACCCCTACGAAAATACTGAGTTTTTGGTAAATTATCTATTTACCAAAGGTTATACTCTTTAATGTTTTATAAAATTTCTAACCACATTCTTCATATGTATTAATGTATGCCTAACTCTTTTGAGGGTAAATTGGCATCTTTTTTAAATTTAACACAAATTAATTTAATAAAATATTATATACTGTCTAGATTAGTGGAATAACCACAAAGAAATTTCAATTATTTTGGGAAACAGAGACAACAAAGGATCCAAACCTCTTTGACCATCATTCTACGTCGGTGAACGATGCAACTATGCATTAAAACAAGAATGTCATAATTTTTGAATTTTTCTAAAAATATGTTGGCTAACCCTTACAAATTTTTTTTAGTTTTCGGTAAATTCTCTTTTTACAAAAGATTATAGTCTTTAATTTTTCATAAATTTTCTTACCACATTCTTTATATGTATTAATGTATGCTTAACTCTTTTAAGGGTAAATTGGCATCGTTTTTAATTTTTACACAATTAATTAACAAAATTTTATATATTGTCTAAATTAGTGGAATAACCACAAAGAAATTTCAATTATCTCGAGAAACGGGACAACAAAGGATCCAAACCTCTTTGACCATCATGCTACGTCAATGAACGATGCAACTATGCATTAAAACAAGATTGTCATAATTTTGAATTTTTCTTAAAATATGTGGGCTAACCCCTACGAAAATACTGAGTTTTCGGTAAATTCTCTATTTCCCAAAGGTTATAGTCTTTAATGATTTATAAAATTTCTAACCACATTTTTTATATGTGTTAATGTATGCTTAACTCTTTTGAGGGTAAATTGGCATCGTTTTTAAATTTTACACAATTAATTTAATAAAACTTTATATACTATCTAAATTAGTGGAATAACCACAAATAAATTTCAATTATCTCGAGATACTGAGACAACAAAGGATCCAAACCTCTTTGACCATCATCCTACGTCAATGAACGATGCAACTATTCATTAAAACAAGATTGTCATAATTTTTGATTTTTTCTTAAAATATGTGGGCTAAACCCTACCAAAATACTTAGTTTTCGGTAAATTCTATATTTACAAAAGGTTATAGTCTTTAATGTTTCATAGAATTTCTAACCACATTTTTTATATGTATTAATGTATGCTTAACTCTTTTAAGGGTAAATTGGCATCATTTTTAATTTTACACAATTAATTTAATAAAATTTTATATATTGTCGAAATTAGTGGAATAACCACAAAGAAATTTCAATTATCTCGAGAAGCGGAGACAACAAAGGATCCAAACCTCTTTGACCATCATCCTACGTCAATGAACGATGCAACTATGCATTAAAACAAAATTGTCATAATTTTTGATTTTTTCTTAAAATATGTGGGCTAACCCCTACCAAAATACTGAGTTTTCGGTAAATTCTATATTTACCAAAGGTTATAGTCTTTAATGTTTCATAGAATTTCTAACCACATTCTTTATATGTATTAATGTATGCTTAACTCTTTTAAGGGTAAATTGGCATCATTTTTAATTTTACACAATTAATTTAATAAAATTTTATATATTGTCGAAATTAGTGGAATAACCACAAAGAAATTTCAATTATCTCGAGAAGCGGAGACAACAAAGGATCCAAACCTCTTTGACCATCATCCTACGTCAATGAACGATGCAACTATGCATTAAAACAAGATTGTCATAATTTTTGATTTTTTCTTAAAATATGTGGGCTAACCCCTACCAAAATACTGAGTCTTCGGTAAATTCTATATTTACCAAAGGTTATAGTCTTTAATGTTTCATAGAATTTCTAACCACATTCTGTATATGTATTAATGTATGCTTAACTCTTTTAAGGGTAAATTGGCATCATTTTTAATTTTACAGAATTAATTTAATAAAATTTTATATATTGTCGAAATTAGTGGAATAACCACAAAGAAATTTCAATTATCTCGAGAAGCGGAGACAACAAAGGATCCAAACCTCTTTGACCATCATCCTACGTCAATGAACGATGCAACTATGCATTAAAACAAGATTGTCATATTTTTTATTTTTTCTTAAAATATGTGGGCTAACCCCTACCAAAATACTGAGTTTTCGGTAAATTCTATATTTACCAAAGGTTATAGTCTTTAATGTTTCATAGAATTTCTAACCACATTCTTTATATGTATTAATGTATTCTTAACTCTTTTAAGGGTAAATTGGCATCATTTTTAATTTTACACAATTAATTTAATAAAACTTTATATATTGTCGAAATTAGTGGAATAACCACTAAGAAATTTCAATTATCTCGAGAAACGGAGACAACAAAGGATCCAAACCTCATTTACCATCATCCTACGTCAGTGAACGATGCAACTATGCATTAAAAAAATGATTTTCATAATTTTTGAATTTTTCTTAAAATATGTGGGCTAACCCCTACGAAAATACTGAGTTTTCGGTAAATTCTCTATTTACCAAAGGTTATAGTCTTTAATGTTTCATAAAATTTCTAACCATATTCTTTATATGTATTAATTTATGCTTAACTCTTTTAAGGTAAATTGGCATCATTTTTAATTTTACACAATTAATTTAATAAAAATTTATATATTCTCTAAATTAGTGGAATAACCACAAAGAAATTTGAATTATCTCGAGAAACTGAGACAACAAAGTATCCAAACCTCTTTGACCATCATCCTACGTCAGTGAACGATGCAACTATGCATTAAAAAAAGATTGTCATAATTTTTTATTTTTTCTTAAAATATGTGGGCTAACCCCTACCAAAATACTGAGTTTTCGGTAAATTCTTTATTTACCAAAGGTTATAGTCTTTAATGTTTCATAGAATTTCTAACCACATTCTTTATATGTATTAATGTATGCTTAACTGTTTTAAGGGTAAATTGGCATCATTTTTAATTTTACACAATAAATTTAATAAAAATTTATATATTGTCTAAATTAGTGGAATAACCACATAGAAATTTCAATTATATCGAGAAACGGAGACAACAAAGGATCCAAACCTATTTGACCATCATCCTACGTCAATGAACGATGCAACTATGCATTAAAACAAGATTGTCATATTTTTTATTTTTTCTTAAAATATGTGGGCTAACCCCTACCAAAATACTGAGTTTTCGGTAAATTCTATATTTACCAAAGGTTATAGTCTTTAATGTTTCATAGAATTTCTAACCACATTCTTTATATGTATTAATGTATTCTTAACTCTTTTAAGGGTAAATTGGCATCATTTTTAATTTTACACAATTAATTTAATAAAACTTTATATATTGTCGAAATTAGTGGAATAACCACTAAGAAATTTCAATTATCTCGAGAAACGGAGACAATAAAGGATCCAAACCTCTTTTACCATCATCCTACGTCAGTGAACGATGCAACTATGCATTAAAAAAATGATTTTCATAATTTTTGAATTTTTCTTAAAATATGTGGGCTAACCCCTACGAAAATACTGAGTTTTCGGTAAATTCTCTATTTACCAAAGGTTATAGTCTTTAATGTTTCATAAAATTTCTAACCATATTCTTTATATGTATTAATTTATGCTTAACTCTTTTAAGGTAAATTGGCATCATTTTTAATTTTACACAATTAATTTAATAAAAATTTATATATTCTCTAAATTAGTGGAATAACTACAAAGAAATTTCAATTATCTCGAGAAACTGAGACAACAAAGTATCCAAACCTCTTTGACCATCATCCTACGTCAGTGAACGATGCAACTATGCATTAAAACAAGATTGTCATAATTTTTTATTTTTTCTTAAAATATGTGGCTAACCCCTACCAAAATACTGAGTTTTCGGTAAATTCTTTATTTACCAAAGGTTATAGTCTTTAATGTTTCATAGAATTTCTAACCACATTCTTTATATGTATTAATGTATGCTTAACTGTTTTAAGGGTAAATTGGCATCATTTTTAATTTTACACAATTAATTTAATAAAACTTTATATATTGTCGAAGTTAGTGGAATAACCACAAAGAAATTTCAATTATCTCGAGAAACAGAGACAACAAAGGATCCAAACTACTTTGACCATCATCCTACACCAGTGAACGATGCAACTATGCATTAAAAAAAGATTTTCATAAATTTTGAATTTTTCTTAAAATATGTGGGCTAACCCCTACGAAAATACTGAGTTTTCGGTAAATTCTCTATTTACCAAAGGTTATAGTCTTTAATGTTTCATAAAATTTCTAACCATATTCTTTATATGTATTAATTTATGCTTAACTCTTTTAAGGGTAAATTGGCATCATTTTTAATTTTACACAATTAATTTAATAAAAATTTATATATTGTCTAAATTAGTGGAATAACCACAAAGAAATTTCAATTATCTCGAGAAACGGAGACAACAAAGGATCCAAACCTATTTGACCATCATCCTACGTCAATGAACGATGCAACTATGCATTAAAACAAGACTGTCATAATTTTTTATTTTTTCTTAAAATATGTGGGCTAACCCCTACCAAAATACTGAGTTTTCGGTAAATTCTATATTTACCAAAGGTTATAGTCTTTAATGTTTCATAGAATTTCTAAACACATTCTTTATATGTATTAATGTATGCTTAACTCTTTTAAGGGTAAATTGGCATCATTTTTAATTTTACACAATTAATTTAATAAAACATTATATATTGTCGAAATTAGTGGAATAACCACTAATAAATTTCAATTATCTCGAAAAACGGAGACAACAAAGGATCTAAACCTCTTTGGCCATCATCCTACGTCAGTGAACGATGCAACTATGCATTAAAAATATTTTCATAAATTTTGAATTTTTCTTAAAATATGTGGGCTAACCCCTACGAAAATACTGAGTTTTCGGTAAATTCTCTAATTACCAAAGGTTATAGTCTTTAATGTTTCATAGAATTTCTAACCACATTCTCTATATGTATTAATTTATGCTTAACTCTTTTAAGGGTAAATTGGAATCATTTTTAATTTTACACAATTAATTTAATAAAAATTTATATATTGTCTAAATTAGTGGAATAACCACAAAGAAATTTCAATTATCTCGAGAAACGGAGACAACAAAGGATCCAAACCTATTTGACCATCATCCTACGTCAGTGAACGATTCAACTATGCATTAAAACAAGATTTTCATCATTTTTGAATTTTTCTTAAAATATGTGGGCTAACCCCTACGAAAATACTGAGTTTTCGGTAAATTCTCTATTTACCAAAAGTTATAGTCTTTAATGTTTCATAAAATTTCTAACCATATTCTTTTTATGTATTAATATATGCTTAACTCTTTTAAAGGTAAATTGGCATCATTTTTAATATTTACACAATTAATTTAATAAAAATTTATATATTGTCTAAATTAGTTAAATAACCACAAAGAAATTTCAATTATCTCGAGAAACAGAGACAACAAAGGATCCAAACCTCTTTGACCATCATCCTACGTCAATGAACGATGCAACTATGCATTAAAACAAGATTGTCATAATTTTTGATTTTTTCTTAAAATATGTGGGCTAACCCCTACCAAAATACTGAGTTTTCGGTAAATTCTATATTTACCAAAGGTTATAGTCTTTAATGTTTCATAGAATTTCTAACCACATTCTTTATATGTATTAATGTATGCTTAACTCTTTTAAGGGTAAATTGGCATCATTTTTAATTTTACACAACTAATTTAATAAAACTTTATATATTGTCGAAATTAGTGGAATAACCACAAAGAAATTTCAATTATCTCGAGAAACTGAGACAACAAAGGATCCAAACCTCTTTGACCATCATCCTACGTCAGTGAACGATGCAACTATGCATTAAAACAAGATTTTCATAATTTTTGAATTTTTCTTAAAATATGTGGGCTAACCCCTACTAAAATACTGAGTTTTCGGTAAATTCTTTATTTACCAAAGGTTATAGTCTTTAATGTTTCATAAAATTTCTAACCATATTCTTTATATGTATTAATGTATGCTTAACTCTTTTAAGGGTAAATTGGCATCGTTTTTAATATTTACACAACTAATTTATTAAAAATTTATATACTCTCTAAATTAGTGGAATAACCACAAAGAAATTTCGATTATCTCGAGAAACGGAGACAACAAAGGATCCAAACCTCTTTTACCATCATCCTACGTCAATGAACGATGCAACTATGCATTAAAACAAGATTTTCATAATTTTTGAATTTTTTAAAAAATATGTGGGCTAGCTCCTACCAAAATACTGAGTTTTCGGTAAATTCTCTATTTACCAAAGGTTATAGTATTTAATGTTTCATAGAATTTCTAACCATATTCTTTATATGTATTAATTTATGCTTAACTCTTTTAAGGGTAAACTGGCATCATTTTTAATTTTACACAATTAATTTAATAAAACTTTATATATTGTCGAAATTAGTGGAATAACCACTAAGAAATTTCAATTATCTCGAGAAACGGAGACAACAAAGGATCAAAACCTCTTTGACCATCATCCTAGGTCAGTGAACGATGCAAATATGCATTAAAAAAGATTTGCATAATTTTTGAATTCTTAAAAAAATATGTGGGCTAACCCCTACGAAAATACTGAGTTTTCGGTAAATTCTCTATTTACCAAAGGTTATAGTCTTTAATGTTTCATAAAATTTCTAACCACATTATTTATATGTATTAATATATGCTTAACTCTTTTAAGGGTAAATTGGAATCGTTTTAATATTTACACAATTAATTTAATAAAATTTTATATACTGTCTAAATTAGTGGAATAACCACAAAGAAATTTCAATTATCTCGAGAAACAGAGACAACAAAGGATCTAAACCTCTTTGACCATCATCCTACGTCAATGAACGATGCAACTATGCATTAAAACAAGATTGTCATAATTTTGATTTTTTCTTAAAATATGTGGGCTAACCCCTACCAAAATACTGAGTTTTCGGTAAATTCTCTATTTACCAAAGGTTATAGTCTTTAATGTTTTATAAAATTCATAACCACATTCTTTATATGTATTATTGTATGTTTAACTCTTTTAAGGGTAAATTGGCATCGCTTTAAAATTTTACATGATTAATTTAATAAAACTTTTTATATTGTCTAAATTAGTGGAATAACCACAAAGAAATTTCAATTATCTCGACAAACGGACACAACAAAGGATCCAAACCTCTTTGACCATCATCCTACGTCAGTGAACGATGCAACTATGCATTAAAACAAGATTGTCATAATTTTTGAATTTTTCTTAAAATATGTGGGCTAACCCTTACAAAAATTTTGAGTTTTCGGTAAATTCTCTTTTTACAAATGGTTATAGTCTTTAATTTTTCATAAAATTTCTTACCACATTCTTTATATGTATAAATGTATGCTTAACTTTTTTAAGGGTAAATTGGCATCACATTTAATTTTTACACAATTAATTTATTAAAATTTTATATATGGTCTAAATTAGTGGAATAACCACAAAGAAATTTCAATTATCTCAGGAAACGGAGACAACCAAGGATCCAAACCTCTTTGACCATCATCCTACGTCAGTGAACGATGCAACTATGCATTAAAACAAGATTTTCATAATTTTTGAATTTTTCTTAAAATATTTTGGCTAACCCCTACGAAAATACTGAGTTTTCGGTAAATTCTCTATTTACCAAAGGTTATAGTCTTTAATGTTTCATAAAATTTCTAACCACATTCTTTATATGTATTATTGTATGCTTAACTCTTTTAAGGGTAAATTGGCATCATTTTTAATTTTTACGCAATTAATTTAATAAAATTTTATATATTGTTTAAATTAGTGGAATAACCACAAAAAAATTTCAATTATCTAGTAAACGGAGACAACAAAGGATCCAAACCTCTTTGACCATCATGCTACGTCAGTGAACGATGCAACTATGCATTAAAACAAAATTGTCATAATTTTTGAATTTTTCTTAAAATATGTGAGCTAACCTCTCCGAAAACACTAAGTGTTCGGTTAATTCTCTATTTACCAAAGGTTATAGTCTTTAATGTTTCATAAAATTTCTAATCACATTCTTTATATGTATTAATGTATGCTTAACTCTTTTAAGGGTAAATTGGCATCATTTTTAATATTTACACAATTAATTTAATAAAATTTTAAATATTGTCTGAATTAATAAAATAACCACAAAGAAATTTCAATTATCTCGAGAAACGAACACAACAAAGGATCCAAACCTTACCATCATCATACGTCAGTGAACAATGCAACTATGCATTAAAACAAGATTTTTATAATTTTTGAATTTTTCTTAAAATATGTGGGCTAACCCCTACGAAAATATTGAGTTTTCGGTAAATTCTCTATTTACCAAAGGTTGTAGTCTTTAATGTTTCATAAAATTTCTAACCACATTCTTTATATTTATTAATGTATGCTTAACTCTTTTAAGGGTAATGGGCATCGTTTTTAATATTTACACAATTAATTTAATAAATTTTATATAATGTCTAAATTAGTAGAATAACCACAAAGAAATATCAATTATCTCGAGAAACGAAGACAACAAAGGATCCAAACCTCTTTGACTTTCAGCCTACGTCAGTGAACGATGAAACTATGCATTAAAATAAAATTGTCATAATTTTGGAATTTTTTAAAAAATATGTGGGTTAACCTCTACGAAAATACTAAATTTTCGGTTAATTCTCTATTTACCAAAGGTTATAGTCTTTAATATTTCATAAAATTTCTAACCCCATTCTTTATATGTATTAATGTATGCTTAACTCTTTTAAGGGTAAATTGGCATCGTTTTTAATATTTACATAATTAATTTAATAAAATTTTGTATACTGTCTAAATTAGTGGAATAACCACAAAGAAATTTAAATTATCTCGAGAAACGGAGACAACAAAGGATCCAAACCTATTTGCCATCATCCTACACCAGTGAAAGATGCAACTATGCATTAAAACAAAATTTCCATAATTTTTGAATTTTTCTTAAAATATGTGGGCTAACCCCTACGAAAATACTAAGTTTTCGGTTAATTCTCTATTTACCAAAGGTTATAGTCTTTAATGTTTCATAAAATTTCTAACCATATTCTTTATATGTATTAATGTATGCTTAACTATTTTAAGGGTAAATTGGCATCGTCTTTAATATTTACTCAATTAATTTAATAAAATTTTATATAATGTCTAAATTAGTGGAATAACCATAAAGAAATTTCAATTATCTCGAGAAACAGAGACAACAAAGGATCCAAACCTCTTTGACTTTCATCCTACGTCAGTGAACAATGCAACTATGCATTAAAATAAAATTGTCATAATTTTGGAATTTTAAAAAAATATGTGGGCTAACCACTACGAAAATACTAAGTTTTCGGTTAATTCTCTATTTACCAAAGGTTATAGTCTTTAATGTTTCATAAAATTTCTAACCACATTCTTTATATGTATAAATGTATGCTTAACTTTTTTAAGGGTAAATTGGCATCGTTTTTAATATTTACACAATTAATTTAGTATAATTTTATATACTGTCTAAATTAGTGGAATAACCACACAGAAATTTCAATTATCTCGAGAAACAGAGACAACAAAGGATCCAAACCTCTTTGACCATCATCCTACGTCAGTGAATGATGCAACTATGCATTAAAATAAGATTTTCATAATTTTGGAATTTTTCTTAAAATATGTGAGGTAACCCCTACGAAAATACTGAGTTTTCGGTAAATTCTCTATTTACCAAAGGTTATAGTCTTTAGTGTTTCATAAAATTTCTAACCACATTCTTTATATGTATTAATGTATGCTTAACTCTTTTAAGTGTAAATTGGCATCGTTTTTAATATTCACACAATTAATTTAATAAAATTTTATATATTGTCTAAATTAGTGGAATAACCACAAAGAAATTTCAATTATCTCGAGAAACGGAGACAACAAAAGATCCAAACCTCTTTGACCATCATCCTACGTCAGTGAAGGATGCAACTATGCATTAAAACAAGATTGTCCTAATTTTTGAATTTTTCTTAAAATATGTGGGTTAATCCTTACGAAAATACTGAATTTTCGGTAAATTCTCTATTTACCAAAGGTTATAGTCTTTAATGTATTATAAAATTTCTAACCACATTCTTTATATGTATTAATGTATTCTTAACTCTTTTAAGGGTAAATTGACATCGTTTTTAAATTTTACACGATTAATTTAATAAAACTTTATATGTTGTCTAAATTAGTGGAATAACCACAAAGAAATTTCAAGTATCTCGAGAAACGGAGACAACAAACGATCCAAATCTCTTTGAACATCATCTTACGTCAGTGAACGATGCAACTATGCATTAAAACAAGATTGTCATAATTTTTGAATTTTTCTTAAAATATGTGGGCTAACCCCTACGAAAATACTGAGTTTTCGGTAAATTCTCTATTTACCAAAGGTTATATTCTTTGATGTTTTATAAAATTTCTAACCACATTCTTTATATGTATTAATATATGCTTAACTCTTTTGAGGGTAAATTGGCATCGTTTTAAATTTTTACACAATTAATTTAATAAACTTTATATACTATCTAAATTAGTGGAATAACCATAAAGAAATTTTAATTATTTCGAGAAACGAAGACAACAAAGGATCCAAACCTCTTTGACCATCATCCTACTTCAGTGAACGATGCAACTATGCAATAAAACAAGATTGTCATAATTTTGAATTTTTCTTAAAATATGTGGGCTAACCCCTACGAAAATACTGAGTTTTCGGTAAATTCTATATTTACCAAAGGTTATAGTCTTTAATGTTTTATAAAATTTCTAACCACATTCTTTATATGTATTAATGTATGCTTAACTCTTTTAAGGGCAAATTGGCATCGTTTTTAAATTTTACACAATTAATTTAATAAAACTTTATATATTGTCTAAATTAGTGGAATAACCATAAAGAAATTTCAATTATCTTGAGAAACGGAGACAACAAAGGATCCAAACCTCTTTGACCATCATTCTACGTCAGTGAATGATGGAACTATGCATTAAAACAAGATTGTCATCATTTTTGATTTTTTCTTAAATTATGTGGGCTAACCTCTACGAAAATACTGAGTTTTTGGTAAATTCTCTATTTACCAAAGGTTATAGTCTTTAATGTTTTATAAAATTTCTAACCACATTCTTTATATGTATTAATGTATTCTTAACTCTTTTAAGTGTAAATTGGCATCGTTTTTAATATTTACACAATTAATTTAATAAAATTTTATATATTGTCTAAATTAGTGGAATAACCACAAAGAAATTTTAATTATCTCGAGAAACAGAGACAACAAAGGATCTAAACCTCTTTGACCATCATCCTACGTCAATGAACGATGCAACTATGCATTAAAACAAGATTGTCATAATTTTTGATTTTTTCTTAAAATATGTGGGCTAACCCCTACCAAAATACTGAGTTTCGGTAAATTATATATTTACCAAAGGTTATAGTCTTTAATGTTTCATAGAATTTCTAACCACATTCTTTATATGTATTAGTGTATGCTTAACTCTTTTAAGGGTAAATTAGCATCATTTTTAATTTTACACAACTAATTTAATAAAACTTTATATATTGTCGAAATTAGTGGAATAACCACAAAGAAATTTTAATTATCTCGAGAAACTGAGACAACAAAGGATCCAAACCTCTTTGACCATCATCATACGTCAGTGAACGATGCAACTATGCATTAAAACAAGATTTTCATAATTTTTGAATTTTTCTTAAAATATGTGGGCTAACCCCTACTAAAATACTGAGTTTTCGGTAAATTCTCTATTTACCAAAGGTTATAGTCTTTAATGTTTCATAGAATTTCTAACCATATTCTTTATATGTATTAATTTATTCTTAACTTTTTTAAGGGTAAATTGGCATCATTTTTAATTTTACACAATTAATTTAATAAAACTTTTTATATTGTCGAAATTAGTGGAATAACCACTAAGAAATTTCAATTATCTCGAGAAGCAGAGACAACAAAGGATCAAAACCTCTTTGACCATCATCCTAAGTCAGGGAACGATGCAACTATGCATTAAAAAAAGATTTGCATAATTTTTGAATTTTTAAAAAAATATGTGGGCTAACCCCTACGAAAATACTGAGTTTTCGGTAAATTCTCTATTTACCAAAGGTTATAGTCTTTAATGTTTCATAAAATTTCTAACCACATTATTTATATGTATTAATATATGCTTAACTCTTTTAAGGGTAAATTGGCATCGTTTTAATATTTACACAATTAATTTAATAAAATTTTATATACTGTCTAAATTAGTGGAATAACCACAAAGAAATTTCAATTATCTCGAGAAACAGAGAAAACAAAGGATCTAAACCTCTTTGACCATCATCCTACGTCAATGAACGATGCAACTATGCATTAAAACAAGATTGTCATAATTTTGATTTTTTCTTAAAATATGTGGGCTAACCCCTACCAAAATACTGAGTTTTCGGTTAATTCTCTATTTACCAAAGGTTATAGTCTTTAATGTTTTATAAAATTCCTAACCATATTCTTTATATGTATTATTGTATGTTTAACTCTTTTAAGGGTAAATTGGCATCTTTTTAAAATTTTACATGATTAATTTAATAAAACTTTTTATATTGTCTAAATTAGTGGAATAACCACAAAGAAATTTCAATTATCTCGACAAACGGACACAACAAAGGATCCAAACCTCTTTGACCATCATCCTACGTCAGTGAACGATGCAACTATGCATTAAAACAAGATTGTCATAATTTTTGAATTTTTCTTAAAATATGTGGGCTAACCCTTACAAAAATTTTGAGTTTTTGGTAAATTCTCTTTTTACAAATGGTTATAGTCTTTAATTTTTCATAAAATTTCTTACCACATTCTTTATATGTATTATTATATGCTTAACTTTTTTAAGGGTAAATTGGCATCACTTTTAATTTTTACACAATTAATTTATTAAAATTTTATATATGGTCTAAATTAGTGGAATAACCACAAAGAAATTTCAATTATCTCAGGAAACGGAGACAACCAAGGATCCAAACCTCTTTGACCATTATCCTACGTCAGTGAACGATGCAACTATGCATTAAAACAAGATTTTCATAATTTTTGAATTTTTCTTAAAATATTTTGGCTAACACCTACGAAAATACTGAGTTTTCGGTAAATTCTCTATTTACCAAAGGTTATAGTCTTTAATGTTTCATAAAATTTCTAACTTCATTCTTTATATGTATTATTGCATGCTTAACTCTTTTAAGGGGAAATTGGCATCATTTTTAATTTTTATGCAATTAATTTAATAAAATTTTATATATTGTTTAAATTAGTGGAATAACCACAAAGAAATTTCAATTATCTAGTAAACGGAGACAACAAAGGATCCAAACCTCTTTGACCATCATGCTACGTCAGTGAACGATGCAACTATGCATTAAAACAAGATTGTCATAATTTTTGAATTTTTCTTAAAATATGTGGGCTAACCTCTCCGAAAATACTGAGTGTTCGGTTAACTCTCTATTTACCAAAGGTTATAGTCTTTAATGTTTCATAAAATTTCTAATCACATTCTTTATATTTATTAATGTATGCTTAACTCTTTTAAGGGTAATGGGCATCGTTTTTAATATTTACACAATTAATTTAATAAAATTTTAAATATTGTCTGAATTAGTAGAATAACCACAAATAAATTTCAATTATCTCGAGAAACGAACACAACAAAGGATCCAAACCTTACCATCATCCTACGTCAGTGAACGATGCAACTATGCATTAAAACTAGATTTTTATAATTTTTGAATTTTTCTTAAAATATGTGGGCTAACCCCTACGAAAATATTGAGTTTTCGGTAAATTCTCTATTTACCAAAGGTTGTAGTCTTTAATGTTTCATAAAATTTCTAACCACATTCTTTATATTTATTAATGTATGCTTAACTCTTTTAAGGGTAATGGGCATCGTTTTTAATATTTACACAATTAATTTAATAAAATTTTATATAATGTCTAAATTAGTGGAATAACCACAAAGAAATATCACTTATCTCGAGAAACGGAGACAACAAAGGATCCAAACCTCTTTGACTTTCAGCCTACGTCAGTGAACGATGAAACTATGCATTAAAATAAAATTGTCATAATTTTGGAATTTTTTAAAAAATATGTGGGTTAGCCTCTACAAAAATACTAAATTTTCGGTTAATTCTCTATTTACCAAAGGTTATAGTCTTTAATGTTTCATAAAATTTCTAACCACATTCTTTATATGTATTAACGTATGCTTTACTCTTTTAAGGGTAAATTGGCATCGTTTTTGATATTTACACAATTAATTTAATAAAATTTTGCATACTGTCTAAATTAGTGGAATAACCACAAAGAAATTTAAATTATCTCGAGAAACAGAGACAACAAAGGATCCAAACCTCTTTGACTTTCAGCCTACGTCAGTGAACGATGAAAATATGCATTAAAATAAAATTGTCATAATTTGGAATTTTTTTTTAAAATATGTGGGCTAACCTCTACGAAAATACTAAATTTTCGATTAATTCTCTATTTACCAAAGGTTATAGTCTTTAATGTTTCATAAAATTTCTAATCACATTCTTTATATGTATTAATGTATGCTTAACTCTTTTAAGGGTAAATTGGCATCGTTTTTAATATTTACACAATTAATTTAATAAAATTTTATATACTGTCTAAATTAGTGGAATAACCACAAAGAAATTTCAATTATCTCGAGAAACGGAGACAACAAAGGATCCAAACCTCTTTGCCATCACCCTACGTCAGTGAAAGATGCAACTATGCATTAAAACAAAATTTCCATAATTTTTGAATTTTTCTTAAAATATGTGGGCTAACCCCTACGAAAATACTAAGTTCTCGGTTAATTCTCTATTTACCAAAGGTTATAGTCTTTAATGTTTCATAAAATTTCTAACCACATTCTTTATATGTATTAATGTATGCTTAACTATTTTAAGGGTAAATTGGCATCGTTTTTAATATTTACTCAATTAATTTAATAAAATTTTATATAATGTCTAAATTAGTGGAATAACCATAAAGAAATTTCAATTATCTCGAGAAACAGAGACAACAAAGGATCCAAACCTCTTTGACTTTCATCCTACGTCAGTGAACAATGCAACTATGCATTAAAATAAAATTGTCATAATTTTGTAATTTTTTAAAAAATATGTGGGCTAACCTCTACAAAAATACTAAGTTTCGGTTAATTCTCTATTTACCAAAGGTTATAGTCTTTAATGTTTCATAAAATTTCTAACCACATTCTTTATATGTATAAATGTATGCTTAACTTTTTTAAGGGTAAATTGGCATCGTTTTTAATATTTACACAATTAATTTAGTAAAATTTTATATACTGTCTAAATTAGTGGAATAACCACAAAGAAATTTCAATTATCTCGAGAAACGGAGACAACAAAGGATCCAAACCTCTTTGACCATCATCCTACGTCAGTGAACGATGCAACTATGCATTAAAATAAGATTTTCATAATTTTGGAATTTTTCTTAAAATATGTGAGGTAACCCCTACGAAAATACTGAGTTTTCGGTAAATTCTCTATTTACCAAAGGTTATAGTCTTTAGTGTTTCATAAAATTTCTAACCACATTCTTTATATGTATAAATGTATGCTTAACTTTCGATTCCATCAAAAAAAATAACAAAATAGTCATATTTTCTTTCAGCCTTCGTTTTCATCTTCCCAAATCAGAGTTTGCTCCTTAAATATTTTATCATTGTGAAACCCAGAATCAAATTATTCATGAACGAGCCAGGAGATTCCAAATCAAAACAAAGACTCAACTGAATCAGGCTAAAAATAGACCAATTCGTTCCAGGCTCTTCAAGATCACCCCAAGATCGAAGCTTTTTGTGTGTGGAAGTGACAGTAGATTTAGAGGAACGCAGAAGCGGAGAGGATTATGAACATGATTGAAACAAACAGGTGATGGGTTTCTTTTAGTGTCGGGTTGGATTAAATGGCAGGTGGGGTTTAATTCTGGTCGGGTTTATTAAGAATAAATAAGGCATTATATATAAGAAAATAATTGAATTGGATATGGCAAAATGGTTTAGTGGTAGTTGAGTTTTAACTCTGACCCGGGTTCGAATCCCTTCTCTAACAATTGAAAAATAAATATTTTTTATTAACTATTTATTATTTTAACAAAAAAAGCCACGTATTAAGTTTTAATTGACATGTAATCAATCCGTTAAATCCACATAAGCATCCGTCATCTTTGACTAACGGAAATACGGTCAAAGTATGAATAGACCTAAACTTTATTGTTTATGTATGAAATTTAAATATATTAAATGTTAATGTATGTTTTAGCACATGGTCTGAATGTATGTACTGTTCGGGACCGCAGTCCTCTGTTGATGTATAAAATGGCCGATTTCCCTATTAATGTATGCTTAACTCTTTTAAGTGTAAATTGGCATCGTTTTTAATATTCACACAATTAATTTAATAAAATTTTATATATTGTCTAAATTAGTGGAATAACCACAAAGAAATTTCAATTATCTCGAGAAACGGAGACAACAAAGGATCCAAACCTCTTTGACCATCATCCTACGTCAGTGAAGGATGCAACTATGCATTAAAACAAGATTGTCCTAATTTTTGAATTTTTCTTAAAATATGTGGGTTAACCCTTACGAAAATACTGAATTTTCGGTAAATTCTCTATTTACCAAAGGTTATAGTCTTTAATGTATTATAAAATTTCTAACCACATTCTTTATATGTATTAATGTATTCTTAACTCTTTTAAGTGTAAATTGGCATCGTTTTTAAATTTTACACGATTAATTTAATAAAACTTTATATATTGTCTAAATTAGTGGAATAACCACAAAGAAATTTCAAGTATCTCGAGAAACGGAGACAACAAAGGATCCAAACCTCTTTGAACATCATCTTACGTCAGTGAACGATGCAACTATGCATTAAAACAAGATTGTCATAATTTTTGAATTTTTCTTAAAATATGTGGGCTAACCCCTACGAAAATATTGAGTTTTCGGTAAATTCTCTATTTACCAAAGGTTATATTCTTTGATGTTTTATAAAATTTCTAACCATATTCTTTATATGTATTAATATATGCTTAACTCTTTTGAGGGTAAATTGGCATCGTTTTAAATTTTTACACAATTAATTTAATAAACTTTATATACTATCTAAATTAGTGGAATAACCATAAAGAAATTTTAATTATTTCGAGAAACGAAGACAACAAAGGATCCAAACCTCTTTGACCATCATCCTACTTCAGTGAACGANATTTTTACACAATTAATTTAATAAACTTTATATACTATCTAAATTAGTGGAATAACCATAAAGAAATTTTAATTATTTCGAGAAACGAAGACAACAAAGGATCCAAACCTCTTTGACCATCATCCTACTTCAGTGAACGATGCAACTATGCAATAAAACAAGATTGTCATAATTTTGAATTTTTCTTAAAATATGTGGGATAACCCCTACGAAAATACTGAGTTTCGGTAAATTCTATATTTACCAAAGGTTATAGTCTTTAATGTTTTATAAAACTTCTAACCATATTCTTTATATGTATTAATGTATGCTTAACTCTTTTAAGGGCAAATTGGCATCATTTTTAAATTTTACACAATTAATTTAATAAAACTTTATATATTGTCTAAATTAGTGGAATAACCATAAAGAAATTTCAATTATCTCGAGAAACGGAGACAACAAAGGATCCAAACCTCTTTGACCATCATCCTATGTCAGTGAATGATGGAACTATGCATTAAAACAAGATTGTCATCATTTTTGATTTTTTCTTAAATTATGTGGGCTAACCTCTACGAAAATACTGAGTTTTTGGTAAATTCTATATTTACCAAAGGTTATAGTCTTTAATGTTTTATAAAATTTCTAACCACATTCTTTATATGTATTAATGTATTCTTAACTCTTTTAAGTGTAAATTGGCATCGTTTTTAATATTTACACAATTATGCATTAAAACAAGATTGTCATAATTTTTGATTTTTTTGTAAAATGTGTGGGTTTAACCCCTACGAAAATATTGAGTTTTCAGTAAATGCTTTATATACGAAAGATTGTAGTGTTTAATGTTTTTTAAAATTATAACGACAATCTTTATTTGTATTAATGTATGCTAGACTCTTTTTCAGGGGGAATGGGGATTGTTTCTAATTTTTAAATAAATAATTTAATAAAACTTTGTATACTACCTAAATCAGTGGATTAACCGCTAAGAATATATATATTATCTACATAAATGGAGACAACAAAAGATCATAACCTCTTTGACCATCTTCATACGTCAGTGAACGATTCAAAATTGATTAAAACAAGATTATTATATTTTTTCTTAAAATATGTGGGTTAATCCTTAAGAAAATAGTAAATTTTTTGGTAAATGCTCTATATACCAAAGATTATTGTCTTTAATATTTTTCAAAATTTATAACCACATTTTTTATTTGTATTAATATATTCTAAACTCTCTTGCAGGGTGAAGAGACATCATATCTAATTTTAAACAATTAATTTAATAAAACTTCATATAATACTCAATGGAATAACAAAAAAAATATATATATATTTTAAAAAAAAATAGAGACAACAAATAATCCAAACCTCTTTAGACATCATCTTAGGTCAGTGAACAATACAACTATGCATTAAAAAATTTACATTAGAAAAGATAACTTTAATTTTTAATGTTTTGTAATTATTTTAGTGGGGTTATATTTTTAGTGGGTCAATACAACTTTTCCTTAGTAAAATAAAAAAATAAAAATAAAAAATAAGGGGGTGATTTTTTTTCTTTTTTCTTATTTTCTGATTTTAATTAATCAAAAAAATCCTAAAAGACCATTTTGGTTTGTAATGGTGCTTTTTATTTCATATTCTAAATCCATGATTTAATGGTTCTTGTTTTAACAGGCGTCTGGAAACTAAGGAATAAAAATATCTATTGAACATACTCTATTAAAAGGAAACGACGATGTTCGAGTAGAGAGTGAGAATTACAGAAAATCATTCGTTTTGCCCAAAAGGTATATGTATAGAATGAAAAAGCAAAAAAAAAAAAGGAAGCTGGTTTTTGTTTTAACCAAATCCGAATCCTTCGCTTGCTTCATGGATTGCAAGCAGCAGCCTCTCCTGCAGATGTTCCTTAGACGGGTACTCTGGCAGATCTAACTGATTGAAACTGCAAACAAAGCATTTTTGCATATATATTAATGTTTGTAGTCATCATCCATCAGAGTATAGTTTCATTGGAGGACTGAGATTTATTACCAGGTATGAGCAGACGGCAAGTGATTAGCGCTTCCATATGCCTTGTGGATCTGAAACTTCTGTGCCCCTGAAATTCCTTGAAGGGCACTAAATCCTTCCAGAGGAACCTGTGTTGTTGAGTTCAAAAACGTCAGCAGTTTCCCACTTACAATGAAACCAAACATGTTTTTTCTTTTACCTTAGAGGTTCCAGTCACAAACTGCAAGAGACGGGCTTTGTCTTCTTTGCTCAATCCTTGAACAACCTCCCAGAACCACTGGATAACAGGGGATCCAGGACTGTACCCAGAATATTCAGTATTCGCCCTCAGGTTATCCACTGATAGATAACAGCCCAACAGAAAGGTCAGAGAGAGGCAATGAAATTCTTGGTACAGGATAGGGGATATAATAAAGAAACTACTTACAGTCGATATCAGGAAGACCACTTATTAATAACTCCAGTTCCTTGTCGTTAAAAATCGATATTAGATCTTTAAGAATAAGTTCACTAAACCCTTCCAGGAATGCATTTATCTGAGGACGAATGGCTGTGGTTAATCGATGCTCAGCGATTAGGTCTACATATTCATGCTTATTCTCCTCAGTAACTTTAATGTTCCGGCCTCCAGGGATCAGTTCATGGTCGGTCACCTGCAATTTTTATTTTATTTATGTTTCAACACAAATTTTATTTCAAAAGACACTGTTAAAAAAGGCTGAACAAGTTATAGTTGTTACCTCCGTTTTTTCATACAGTATTAGCTTTTCCTCATCAGCATCAACGCTAAAAGTGAGATCTAGGACATCGCTAATATCATTCTGCATTATAGGGAAAATAAAAAAGAGATGAGTAACAACAATGCTTTGGACCGATCAAACAAACAAGGGTGTCTACAGTATATATATTACCTCCAGCATCCATTTCAGGGCTTTATAGTAATCGGGATCTATAGCTTCAATATCATGGTACGTGACCTTAACTCCCAAGATATGCTTGTAAAAAGAACGAGTGAAATGGACGTCAAGTAGTTGACCATCAAACAGAGCTTTTCCAACCTGTGCAGGATAGATAGAATTTAGGAAGGAATTAACGCAGCTGCAACTAAGTCTACTTACTTAGGTTATACAAAAAGGAGCTTACCACACGGCCAACGAATTTGAAGTAGGAGAGGTGCTCTGTCTGGTAAACAGAGTTTGGATTCGGTTGGAAAGTCGAGTCATTGCCAACGGTTGTGAACAGAAGAGCTCCTTTGTCAAAAATAACCCTTGACAATAGCTGATACCATTCCCTGGTAAGCCCACCAGCATCAATACCTTCTTCTCCTTGGAAGTGGACAGTCAATCTACCTTTCAGTTCTTGAGTTGACCTCATTCGCAATTGGTTGTATGAATCTTCCAGAATGTAGGCTCTTCTCACTGAGATTCTCAAAGGGCTATGGTGATGGTCATGCTGGTGTTTTATCTTTGATCTGAAGTATGCACGTTTGTTATCAAATTCAATAAAACGTGGAACCTTGAGCATTAGTGAAAAGGACTTCTCAAGCAGAGCAGGATTTTGTCGGATGAAAGCATTCAGAAGTTTCCTGTGCTTTTCAGAAAACTTGACAAACGAACCATATTTCTCATCCACCTTGGAGCTGCTGCTTGGTCCTGGACCCTTGGGGTGTTCCTCAACATCAGAAGATGCCATGGGAACCGAGATATCACCAGACTGTGATGATGGATGCAATTTCTCACAGGTAACAAAAAACGACTCTACATAAGGCAAGATGTTTTGGGCACCAGCAGGAAGTGACTGGCTTACTCCAGCTCCCCTTGTTGTTGTCGCTGAACTCGTCGAGGTTGTTGGAGACGTAGCAGTAGCAGAATCAGAATGCCCCTCTATTTTGCATATGCAATTGCTCAACTCCAGCCACAGAGGTTCCAAAGCTAAATTGATGTTCGATAGCTGAGAAAACACAGCAACATGCTCTTCCGAATTCTTCCCTTTTGTGATTAACGAATCAATGAGTGAGCTTAATGCCTGCAAAACCCTCAATATTGCTGATCCATCTGATGACGTGGTACTTAGAAGCGTTTTTACGGCTTCACCGAACATGTGAAGTTCACTCGTCGCTGATCTTGTCAGGTTCTGCATTGCATTTGCAAGCTCTGTAATAAACAAATGACAATGGCTTGGAGCGATGGCCACAAGTTTTTTCAGCACCTCCGCTACAAGGGTGTATGCATTATCTGACAAACTGCATGAACAGCACAATTACAGAAATTTAAGCATTAACTGACAGAAAGAAAGAACAGAAACTAAGCATCTGACATACCCTTCACGTGCAAGTAATGAACAAAGCAGACACAGCTCTGACTGGGGAAGATTTAGCAACACGGCATGAACATCACATTCACTCTCTGTTCTGGTGGACGAACTTCCAGATGCGACAATGGGCTTGGTCACTGTACCAGTAGTGCCAGATACCATATCATGGTTTTCTGAATTATTGTCAACTTCTAATACTTGTGGTGTTGATTGCCGCTCGCTAGCAGACCCATCTGATCCGTCAGCTGACTCAGACTTTCTTTCAGCGTTGTCAATGATGACCTCCAGTAAGTTCAGCAGCTGGAACAAATGATGAGAAAATACATTACAACCCCGAGTTAATTTTCATAAAATCTAAACAAAGACAAACCATAGCACCGAATGTACCTGTTCAAGATGAGCCACACTTCTCAAATAAAGGGGCTGATTCAGGAGGCTTAGAAGCAACGCAAAGGCTACCGATTCGGGCTCCTGCTGCGTTCCGCCCATGTGATCATCACTTACTACAACAGCTTTTCCACGTGCCTTGTCTGAGGGTGCTGAACCTTGAAGGGAAGGCAGGGAAAGCCTGGACTGAAGCAGAATCTTTGCTACGTACATATGATTTCGTGCCAAATATGTCAATGTCTCCAGTACACGCCGAGACACTAGAGGAGGAACCCCTGCAAATACAATTACAAAAATTATCTACAAAACTTCTAGCCCCGAAAAAGACAAGGTTACTATAAACACATTCCCAGTCAGAATCCAATCTACAATAGATGCATACCATGAAAGTGCTGAGGACGTGAATATGTTACATTGCTTTGACAAGCATAAAGACGATAAGGTGGTTCGGAAACACTCGAGTAGTTAACAGGCTTCCTTGTGTCGAGCATCAGCATATCCATGAATGTATTAACCAAGGAAAACCTTGTTTCGCCATGAGAACATAAATTCAGCAAAAGCCTCTGCAGAGGACCCTTGTAAAGAGGCTGCAGACCAAAGATATATAAATGAATCGTCGAAGTGATGTCAGTTAAATATATAAGTAATGCATTAGGTAACTACCTGAACTATGCGAAGAACACGAATCATTGCTTGGAGTGCCTCGGTGTTAACTAGGGGAGCTCCAGCGGCCTCTATAACCTTTGCAGCAGACCTACGAGAAGCAGTCCCCTCATTTCTCTCAATTCCAGATATGCCACCTTCACCTCGCCTTGATGCCTCCCCTCTACGAAGTCTTGGATGCATACCAAAAAGTGCACGGTTATGGTATCGATGAGCAAACCTTTCGCGCAACATGTTTGCTTCCGCAACCAGTGCAGGTGTTAAAGTTGCAAGAATCGCATCATCTGACGTCAGCAACACCTGATTATAAAAAATAATATTAGATGAATAAACTTAAACTCTACTCATGGTCATGAAGCTGAAAGGCAACAACTCAATACCTCTTCTCGCAACTCCGAAGGAAACGTTGCAATTATTGAAACGGTGTCCATCTCAACAGGCTGACCTTCAAGTTCATGAGACTGATGAAGCCGTTGTGCTTGTTGCTGTGCCAGAACTTCAGCTCGGATATCAGCAGGAAGTGCAGCAAGAAACTCAGGATCAATATCTCCTGAATTCTGCTGTTCATTGCTAGAAGGTTGTGGCGCTTGTCCTTGCTGAGCTGAAAGGACTTCAGCTCGCAGACCCTCAGGTAGGGCTTCTAAAAATGCCGGATCAATAGAACTAGAAGCAACATCCCTGTTAACTGGTTGCTCCTCTGGTGGATTATCCTGCTCAGCCTCGTGACCTGAGTTCTCAGAAACCTCAGTTACACTGTAAAGAGAAGCTTCTCGCCCAATTGAAGATGGCGCAAGTGACAAATTTGCTCTTCTTGAGCGCATAGCTGGCTGTACATCATGCCTTTCTGCACCATCATCATGTCCATCAGCACTTCCAATCTCAACATCCAAGCTCCTAAGGCTTTCACCCAAGGTTGCCCCACTCCCACCGCTTTCTTGACTCACTGCTTCAACATCCCGAACAGTTGAATCATTTGGATCATATTGCATTTCGACTGACTGAGACCGCGAACTTGAGACAGAATCAGTAGCAGTGGCACGTGTATCCGGGGGAGCAGATGCAACTGGCGAAACGATAGCGGGTGCAGACACATTGGCACCTCCATTATCAGTGGCGTTTTCATCTGGAATTTCAGGTCTGACAGTTGCCTCCTGGGGAGGCCCACTCTCAGCCTGTGATTGAGGTTCCACAAGTGATGGATTTTGATCAGAAGGATTATCAGAGCCGGGACGTCTCAACTGAGATACCACCAAATCTTCAAGACCTTGTGGTACGGTAGAAGCGCCAGATCCCACAATTTGCTGGCTGTCATCAGCCCATAAATTCAAACGATGCCCCTGCCGGCCATTCCTCAAAGATCGGAATATAGCATCCAGCCCTGACAAAGAACTACCGTTGGAATCCCTACCTCCAACAATATGATCGCGTGTGCTTTCTACAAAGAGAAGAAAACGGTCGATTGACAAACTATTCCTTTAGGAAGATCGCGTGTGCATAAACCAAAGTGTACATGAAAAAGATGTTCATAAAAGGTTCCAGATTTATTCAAAGAAACGCATAAAATGATAAAAACGATAAGATGGCAGAAAACATAACTTAACAGAAAGAGGAATGAACAGAAGTATAAAAAACAAAAGAGAACCTGTTTGATTTTGCGACACTGGAAGTGATGGAGATTCCGTTAAAAGCGGATGCTGTGAAGGAGTAGAACCATCCCCAGTTCTGCCAAGAAGGCTGTAAATAGAAGTTGTTCGTCCTTGACGTCTCGAGCCAAAAACTTCAACAGGCATTACATGAAGTGTTTCATCAGAAAATCTATGATCTCTAAGAACCTCCAAATGATCAAGAACGTTTAACCCATTGATTCCATCCTCAAACCTGAGAATTACCCGATCTTCACCATCTTCATCCTCTTCATCCTCTTCAACCAGTACTTCCTCTTCAAATTCATCATCGTCAAGCTCATGATCATCTTGATCAGTGTCATGATGAGGTAGGTGATGTACATCATCTTCTTCTTCTTCTTCCAAGTCATTGTCCTCCTCGTCTTCTTCTTNCGGTCGATTAACAAACTATTCCTTTAGGAAGATCGCGTGTGCATAACCAAAAGTGTACATTAAAAAGATGTTCATAAAATGTAAAAACGTTAAGATGGCAGAAAACATAACATAACAGAAAGGGAAATGAACATAACAAAAGAGAACCTGTTTGACTTTGGGACACTGGAAGTGATGGAGATCCTGATAAAAGAGGATGCTGTGAAGGAGTAGCACCATCCCCAGTTCTCCCAAGAAGGCTGTAAATAGAAGTTGTTCGTCCTTGACGTCTCGAGCCAAAAACTTCAACAGGCATTACATGAAGTGTTTCATCAGAAAATCTATGATCTCTAAGAACCTCCAAATGATCAAGGACGTTTAGCCCATTGATTCCATCCTCAAACCTGAGAATTACCCGATCTTCATCATCTTCATCCTCTTCATCCTCTTCAACCAGTATTTCCTCTTCAAATTCATCATCCTCGAGCTCATGATCATCTTGATCAGTGTCATGATGAGGTAGGTGATGTACATCATCTTCTTCTTCTTCTTCCAAGTCATTGTCCTCCTCGTCTTCTTCTTCATTATCGTTTTCATCCTCATCTATTTCGTCACCCTCATCACCAGACATCTCTTCGTCTTCCTCTTCATCAAGATTTTCCTGCACGTGGGTATGCATCTCAAACTCTATACCCATCGACCCAATCCCGTTTTCCAACCCCCTAGCATCCTCAGCTGCTTCTTGCATATACTCATCCCCACCTGCGGCAAAACCTTCATCCAAGTCTTGATCATGCTCCATGTCATCTGTCACATCTTCTGAACCAACGTAAGTGTGGGAACTGCCAAAATTCTCCACATGATCAGCTGTCATGGAATCACGATTCGACCGCAGCATAATTTCCCCTGCTTCAGAAGCATCAGCAGTGGTATCTCCTCTTGCTGATTGAATTTGATCAGATGACTTGTTCACATTTTCATTCTTCGAGTTCGAATCAGCAGAATGGGCATGCTCCTTACTCACCAACTCCAAAACTTTTATGATTCCTGTTACAGCTTTGGGAGATTCTACATTGTCCAAGTCCAATACTTCAAGAGTACGAGTAAGAGACTTAACCAATCCAGCATCAACAAAAGTATTCGAAGCTTCTGAAGATATATGTGATCCAGTAGGTGACCGAGCAGAGAGCATATCACTCAACAGATCTATTAAAATGTGTATTTCATTAACTGGAGGTCTAAGCGCATTGGAGGTATCTATGAAGTCATTGAAGATACTGCTAATGTCAGAAAATATCCTCTTCCTTGCTTCAGCTGATCTAACAGATGCACCCACTAAAAACTGATTAGCCCTACTTGCCAGCTTTTGCCGCCAATCACTCTCAGATTTCTTTTCCTTCTTCACCCTTGAGTATGGAATAAACTTGTGAAGAATATGATGAAATAATCCACCAACTTGACCACTCTTCTGTTGAGGACCTCTAAGACTGTTAATTTCAGCATCTCTTCGAAGAATTATATGGATTGCGGAAGAATACATTAACAGCATCTCACTCAAAAGCTTCAGAATGAAAACAATTTTAGCCAATGAAGCTGAGATATCCTGTGAATTAGCTTTCTTTTCTTCAGGAGTAGTAGCAACCGCTTTGCCTTTTCCCTTAATAGAGGCAAGATCAATATCCATGTCTGCTGAAGTAGAATCACCTTCAACCATGTCATCTTTTGCAGGAGGAATGAAATTACACATAGAATCCAGAAGTAGCTCAACGACAGCAATGAACGACTGAGGAGGTTTCCGGTAAACTTTAGCCTTGGTGCTCCCAGGGGGAGTGGTAGTTGCAACTTCATTAGATGTCTGAGATTTCTCTTTGTCAGCTCTGTCCTTATCCTTCTCTTTGTCTTTTGATTTCTCTTTTTCTTTGACTAATACGATGTAAGGTCTTTCACCAACCATCTCTACTTGACATATAGAACGAGCGGCCTGGATAAAAGTGACTGGATCCCGAGCAATTACAGAATTCACATTCAACAAAAAATTGCGTGGAGAGATTCTCGGATTTGAGTGCCTGCTGGAAAGTGTTGCAAGTGCATGTTTTATCTCAGATTCCATGGCTTGCTGAAGCGTTTGCGGATCTTCAAGAACATGACGGATGATACTAGCAGCAACCGAGTCAAACCCTGGAAAGAGACTATTACTCGGCAGAGAAAGCAGTCCTTGCACACCTCCAAAATCAAGAAAGCAGACGGCAACAGAATGCTTCCTTGTCAATGTAGAACACAGTTGTAGAACAGCATGCATAGTTTCAGAAGGAAGCTGATTCCGGATACATGTACAAGCAATCTCAATCAACTTCTTCTGATCGTCAACATCAACAAGCTGTGGAGAGCCAAAAACAGATTGCAGCTTGTCTTGTTTGCTCTCATCAATGGCCAGAGATGTCTCGCCTTTTTTCAACTCCTCTATAAGCTCAGTATTTAATTTCTGGTCCACTTGTAGCAGCCTATCAATGGCAAGAAATCCTGTTGTCACCCACTTTGGAACATTAAACTTTTCCTTATCAATACAACTAGAATCCCATTTTGAGAGAACATTACACACAAGTCTTACAATACCCGCCTTCAGCGCTACTTCACGAGAACCTGCATCTTCATGTAGAATCAAAGCCAAAACATGCAACAGAGCAGAGAGCAGATAGTTCTTTGTGTCATCGAAGACAGGACAACAATCCTTAATCCGGCTAAGAAGGCAAGATATAACACTGGATCGGTGTTCCCCATTGTTTTCTGAGCATATCAATACAAGCAAGTCCCTAACGGGAAAAGCAAGGGGTTCTTTCATCTGCAAAAGCTTCGTACATGTTGTTATCAGCTCTTCAACTGGTGGCAGTGAGACTACTTCTGCTTCAATCTGTTCTCGAGTTTCATCTACAACATTCTGCTTTGTATCTGATTCAGAATTTCCAAGGGACATGGCAAGAGCACGAGCAAGTTCATCATCCTCTTGGATTTCTTCTGGGTGGGAAAACAGCCATTCCATGGCTAACTCAACACTGTTAGATCCAACCTGTCTCAAAGCTTCTTCGGCTCTGGATCTGGAGAACCCCATCTCCACAATTGTTGAAATGGTTGTTTCACTGGGAGGTGGACCTGTTACACGAGCACTACCATTGCCACCTAAGCTTTTCAGTTCAACTCCAGAATACACATGCTTGATGATGGAAATGAGGGCAGTGACGAAATCATAACTACATTCTGTAAATAGTGGATGAGTCCAAACCGGAAGTACAGCTTTCAACACAATGGACTGCAGGATCTTCACAAATGTCTCAGCATCTTGTGGAAATGGAATATTACCATTTTCCACTGGCTGAACGAGCAAGTGTTTTGTGGATGGTGATAGGATAAACGATGACGTAACCAAATGGTCCATGAGCTTCCCGTAGCTAGCCAGCGGACCATATATCCACGCATGATCGGTGTCTTCCTTTTCATCCTGCTTTCCTTTAACATCATCAGTCTCCATCAGAGATGAGTAGCTCCTATTAATTGAAAATAAAAGCTGGCTAGTAGCATCAAATGTTGTCAAAACCGTCTGAATCACCCCCCAGCCATAAAAGCAATTTATCAGAACAGGATTACACGAATCAGGCCTGTCAAGAAGGACAGCATCGATGAAGTCAACAACCTTGCCAAGGTAGAGACATTTAGTTGACCTTGATGCCTCAGCTGCAATATCATGGCCTTCAAAATTTAAGTGATCCAGAGAGATTGAAGCAAAACTTGAGGCAACTAACTTAGATGACGGAGATACATTTACTGTATCTTCTCTCCTACGAGATTGGAGCAGCATTGCCTTCCCTAACTCTTGGAATATGTACGTGATGTGGAAGGACAATGACCTCACCATGTCACAGCATGATGTATAATAGGATCCATCTCTTTCAAGCTCTCTGTTACCAGAAGCGTCTGATGAACTAGAGGGACCATCACTGATTGGTCGTGGTTGAAATCCAGTCGATGCACGTCCAAGATCACGGTAAAGATTTATTAAATCAAAGAATTGCGATTCTGCGCTCCATCCTGACGTTCTCCTCTGAAATGATGGATCCAGAAACTGTCTAAAAGAACTGAACCTTTGTCCCTCCGTTCCATTTATAGACAGCTCTGTTTGCTCTGACTCGAGAGAAGTATTTGGACTTTCCAGCGTTGCACTCTCGTAAACAGCTATATGCCATAAAATTTCACGGTGCAAATGGCCTATATTCTCCAAAACATCCTTGCTTCCATTTGCAAACTCTGAAAGCAATGCAGTCACCCAACGATTATCCTTTGATGCAGCTAGAAACAGAAGAAACTCTACAAGGAAAAGAGAAGCAAAAATTCCACAGCTTGGAGAAAGCTTTCGATCAAGTAAGAATATCCCCGAGAGATCTTGCAGTCCTTCTAAAGCTTTCTTCACCTGATCACGAAGAGAAGAGCAAAAGGCCCGAGCAAGAGAAGCAGAGTGATGCTGCGTAAAACCCTTAAAAACAATGGTGCTGTGCAAGGCAATAGATACCCCTTCAGAAGACTGAGCAATGCTGGGTCGCAAGAGAAGCTTAAGTAACGCCTGAATGCCAGACTTCTCCACAAAGAGACGAGAAGTCTCAGCATTCTCCATTGTTCTGTGGAGCAGAATTATCAGATGAAAGATACAGAGTTGAACAAACTGCTCATGACTGACTCCATTTATGTTCTTCACATCTGAATCCATTTCCATTGCAGTACTTTCAGTCAGATTTACTGAAGATGGTGACGAACTACTCTCTCCAAAGCATGCAATTCTATCCACAATTTCAATGATTATTTCAACACCGGTGGCTCTTAGAGATGAGACATGACGCAAAAGTTCTTCCACAGCATTTGTAAACGGGACAATGGCCTCATTCATAGCTAGAACATACTTCTTGGAAGTAAATACATCAACAAGGAAGCGCAGTGCAGAAGTTTCTTTTACTGTCTCCAATCCTTTGCTATTAAGAGATATTGCACCCAAGCCATTTGGAATGCATGCAATAGCCTTGGAAGAAGGAAGTATTCCTGATACAACTGAAGAGAGAAATGCTTCAGGGAGGCCCATTTCAAACAGGGAAGTAAGAGATGTGGGGTCTTTGTGAATTAAATCACTCATAACTGTCACAGCTGAGTAATAGATATCACCACCAAATTTATCTGCATTCCTGTATATCAAAGACAAAGTGGCAGGCAACGTACTCTCCTGAGAACTTTGGGACCTATTCGCATTTCCAGGAGTATACGTAGAAGAACCAAGAGACTTCAAAAGAACCTTGATGAGTCTCTTTCGAGAGAGCAACTGATCACCATTTACTTCTAAAGATTCACCAACTACCATATCACTGTTGTTCTCTCCAGTCAACTTAAGAATGTGATGAACCTCTAACTCTAACCTCTGAGACAAAAGTTCTACTCCCCCAAGATCCCTGAGTAGAGGTACTGCAGAACTGCTATAATCCATGAGCTTTTGTAGTGCTTTAACAGCCAAATACACAAGATGCAGGTGAGTCGGATCAGTATACTCCAAGAGAGGGAGAAATGTGGGAACCATTCCAGACCCCCTTATAGTGCTTCCAGATGATGATGATGAAACAATGTGAAGCAAGTAAAACTGAAGTAGCGCCTCAACAAAAGCAATAGATGATGGGTCACTAGAAATCTTCAAAGATAGCACGGCTTTCTGAAGCACATTAAGCAGAATCATTCTGTTGCCTACAGCGAAACTGATGCTAGATCGACTTAGAATCCTGGCTCGATCATGAGAGGCCGAGTACACTGCCAATTGAGCGCCCAATGCAAGCATGGCAAGAGTTCTAATGGTTCCAGGGATTGGTTCTTCAGATCTGACAATTCTTATTAACTCATTTGTATACTCAGGTTCATTTGCAAAAAAGGATGCAAGTTCTTCTTGAGCATCACTTGACTGAACAAGTACAATAAAAGCAAGTAAGCAGATCCTGCTATACAACCGGCAGATTCCGGAAGAACGAAAAGCATGAGCATATCTGACTCGGGTCAGTAGAGAGAACCTGAGCTCCGGGGGAACATTGTAAAGCTCTATATATTGCTTCATTAACACTAGATCATCCTCTTTCCTCAAGTGCAAATCAGGAATCTGTATCACCCTTGAAGAAGAACTAGCACTACTACCATCATCTATTCTCTGTGCACTGTGTCCACGCAACTCAAAATAAACAGTAGAACCAATCCGAAAATCTGCTTCATTCTGATTATTTTCCAAGTCCAAAGGAAGTATAGTCAGACCTTCTTCCTGGTTTCTCTCGTTAGCCACAACGCAGGAATACAAACCCAAGCCCTCCTCTTTGCTACCCCATCCCTGGGCAATAGAGAGAAGAAAGCTGTTTACAGAACCACATCCAATCAACTTTCCACTCCTGTGGAGCTTAGATGAGCTAATTTTCACTAGCGCTGAAAGAGTTTCCAGTGCTGCAATGAGAACATCTGGATCTGTGGACGCAAGTAGGAGCTTAAAGTGCTGCAAAAAAAAAAAATGTCAGGAGAGTTACTAATCAAGTTAATGATATTTAATATAGATATCAGAAACAAATGAGGCATACCTCTAAACCATCAAAGGAACTTTTATTGGGACAATTTTCGAGAATGATCTGCATCACCCGAAGTATTTGAAGAACAGTGTACTTGGGAAAAGGATCCTCATCTTCCAGAATATTATCAGACAAGAGAAGGTCATTCCTATTTGACAAAAAAGTCTTGAAGTACTTGTCAAAATGAAGAAACAGAGGTCTCCAGTGATGAAAGTTCCCCTGGAATAACAATCATGTGAGAAACCCACAAAAACAGAGAAGCAGATAATAAGAGAGAAAGTCTATGTATTATTATTGTTACCTTACTATACTCCCAGCGAAAGCCAGAGAGAGGTAACGCAATATCAGAGAGTGGACTCTGGATTACTTTATCAATAAACGACTTGATTTCCGGAGGCTGCAAGAGAAAAAACAAGCAAAAACCCTAATTAAATTGAATCAATATCAAATAAAAAAGCCCAAAAATCGATTTTGAAAGAACTCACAGGCTCAGCGTCGAGTCTAATAGAGGGGCCGATAGAGCCTTCGCCGGAAAGAAGCTGTCGCAAGCGTGACGGCATGCTTGCGGATCTGCCAGTCGCCATCTAACTGCCGTTTAAGAGAGAAAATAATCAAATCTCAGAGAATTAACAGATCAGAGAATCAAATACGCATCTGAAAGAGTATGTATGTGTGTATGTAGAGATACCTAGAGAGAGACGACAACGAACGCAGTAGAAGGAGAGAAAACCCCAGAAAAGAGAGAGAAAGGGAGAGAGAGGGAGACCGATTGTGCTTAATGTATGTAGCCCATAAATTAAATAGTTTGGGCTTAATGTATAATATTAATTCAACATTGAAAGAGCATCTCCACGTTTTGCCGTGCCGGAATGGTTATTGGACTTGACTATAAATTTTGTGGGCTTTGTCGGTGAAGGATCGAGTCACTGCCATTTAAGATTTAATTATTTTCTTTATTTTTTTTATGGGCAATTCTCTTAAATAACTTTTTTTAAGTTTTTGTCATAAAAATAGCCCTCAAAAAATAAAATGACCAAAATAGACTTTTTTTTTTGATTTTTTAAAAAAAAATTTTGAAATTTGAAACTCTAACCCCAAACTCACCCCTTAACTCTAAACCCTAAAGTCTAAATTAGTTAACCCTAGGGGTATAAATGCATATAAATGAATTTTTTAACTTCTAAAAAAAATATTTTGGTCATTTTCTTCCTTAAAAGCTATTTTTATGACAAACAAACTAAAAGGAGCTATCTAAGAGAATTTCTCTTTTTTATTCCAAAGAATAAGTCCGATAACATTATGTAGGATTTGTTTAAATAAATAAAATATAAACTAACCGATTGAATCGATGGATAACCGATATATAATTTAATTTAATTTAAATTGTTATAGTTTCATAATTTATTATTTTTAAATTTAAATTTTAAAATTCATTGTTTTACAATATTTTAATAGAGAAAATGATAGATATAAAATAATTAAGAACTATAAATATATCTTGATCATATTACTTTTTAATATGGTTTATTAATTTTATTATAATTTTTGGTTTAATTTATCTGGCTAATAGTTTAGTTCATATTATAATCAGTTTAAATTTGTTGTTTATATTTAGTGTTAAGCATTTTCCTACGGATAATATATATTTTGAATATTTTGATATTTTTCATAATTATTATTTTATTATATTTATTTTACAATATAGTGACATTAGAGTGTAAATAACTTGCAAAATTAAAGGGTATATTTTATTGTACTCACCTTTTGATAATATAGATATATATATTAAAGAAAAAAATGCTACCGAAGTGAAGAAAAAACGTATAAAAGAAAAGGGTGATTCAGGTTTTCCTTGTTCAAACAATCGACCATTGCTTTAAAAATTTCACTCTACTTACTATCAAAGTCGACTTTCGTTTTAATTTTTTTTTTTTTTTTCCAAATTGAGATATATATATATACTGAAGAAAACATACAATTCTAGCATTCAACGAAACCAAGACAAGTATGGTTACCCAAAAAACCACGATATCCCACCCAAACCAGCAACCACAAGAAAGCAAGGTCAAAACAAAACCAGACCTGCCACAAAAGCAATCAAAAATTTCCAACCCCTACGATACTAAAGAGATGTGTTACTATCATTGACAAAATACTTGTCCAGCCAACGCGGGTGGCCCGCTGCAACATACGACTGAGATAACCCAAGGTCCACCACACTTTGTGCAATGAAAGAGGCACATCTAACCACATCCACAACACCAAAAGACAAATCCCACCTTACAAAGTCGACTTTCGTTTTAAATAACATTGGGTACCAATAATGAGGAGTTATATAAATTACACATGAGCTAATTGTAACAATGGTTTAAATTTTAGCACAAACAGCTGTTTCTGCTACTTCAATTTCGGATTCTGCGTTGTTAGTTTCTGCATTTTGGATTTGATTTCATTGTGAAAAGAGATAAGAGACTTCTGCCTGCTAGAGAAAGCAAAGCTGATTTGCTTAATCTCTTCCTCCATCTCTTTCCTTCTCTTCACTTCCACATAAAGATCTTTCAAAGCATTCTCTTTATCAGATGCAATCACTCTCAACCTCTGAGTTGATTGAGAAATTGCTACATCTAATGAATCTCTTTCTTCCTTCAGGAACTGTACTTCCTTTTCCAGCCTCTCATGGCTGTCTCTTGAAGCTTTTAGAAGCTGTTTATCCAAAGACAACTCATTCTTGACGATGCTGAGCTCAGACTTCAGTTTCTTCTCCAAAGCAGCCGTTTCTTGTCCCTTAAAAATCATATTCAAAACCTGTCTTAGATACAGTAATCTGACCACAAGATCTAATTAACTAAACAAGAATCAGTTCCTGCTTTTCCCTTGAAACATTGGTATATAGATATTCAAGTGAAGCTCCACTGGGATCCATATGTATAAGAAACGGAAAATATTATAAGCTATGATCCCAAACATACGCAGAGGCTTCACTGGATTAAAGTCCTAACAGAATTGACAATGTATCCTAGCAAAACTAAAGAAACAATAAGTAAAATTGATCCGTATGTTGATGATTGTGACAAGGAAGCTACCTTGTCGTGGGAGTTAAGAATTTCGTCTTTTGCTTTTGCGTCTGACACCAACGATAAGGTTGTGTTCTTCAGACTCACACGAAGTGTTTCCCATTGATCAGATAAAGGATGATATACGGTGCTACACGCTTTCTGACCATCCATTATCATAGAGAATTGTGATTCTAGAGTTGAAAGACAACTCGTAGTGATTTCAGTTGCACCAAAGAGAAGCCTTGCTGTGGGAGATTCTTTCTCAGCCATTAAGGTCTGACAAAATGCAAGACAAAAGACTTTAAACTCAACTGTCCTACTGATAATCTGAAAATCAAAATCACACAAGAAAAAAAAAAGTAAGCTGTTTCACCTTCATTGTGACTATAACATCCTTGTAGACATCCTTGCAATTAGCAACCGACTCGGATAACCGTTTTGGAATTTCTTTCATGTGAAGCGTTTCTTCTTTGAGCTCAGATATCTCTCCCATAAGTTTGTTGTTCAGTACTACTTGTTCGTTGAATTTTACCTGAGAATGCATAATTGATGCATAAACAATCAGTTGGTATCCAGCATATCAAGTAGTTCATTTAGTTTTGATAAAAAATGTGCATATTCACTTGAACAAACTAACAAAACCAATAAACAACCTGCAGACTGTCCTTCTCATTGGTCAGAAAATCAATCTGACTTTTGAGATCTTCCACCTCTTTGTGATTCTCACGCGAGCATTCCTAAAGTTAACGAAGAATTATAGACAGCTTAGAGTACATGTTTCAAGTGCTGAAATCCTCACCATATTATTGCTGAAAAGCATACAAGGAGCAAAAATTTGGAGCATATTCATCTATATGAAGTTTCAAATTTAGTATTTCTCAGCATACATGAACTAGATACCAGCCCGTTCTGATAAACCAGAGTATTGGATGCAAGCTAGTTTGAAAAGAGGAATGAGAGTTGGTTTGACAATATGCATTCAAAAATCTCAGTTCAATGTGATTCTTTATTATTGGAAGATTAACGGAGTGAAGTAAATGTATCTACTCACCGTGGTTGCAGTAGTCAATGGAGTGGGTTGACTTTTAATTGCAGGCGTAAACTGGAGTTGATCAAGGTCTGCGACAAAACCCTTGTTTAGTTTTGTCCAAGTGTCTTCATCGGCCACGTCCCCCAGTGAATCCATCATCGGACTAAAATCAGATAGTCCTGAATAATTCGACCGAGCAACCACAAAGGAATGTTCAGCTGATTTAAAGCAAGGAGTCCCAGGAACATCGCTGCTATCTTGAATCCTTCTTAAACTAATAAAGTCCTGCCAATAGAGATGTTACATTAACAAAACCTTTAAATAACCAAAGAACATGAGTCCACCACATTGCTAACTAAAGCCTATTTCTGTTTACTTGGTTGTATTTGACTGTTTACTTCAGAAAAATGTCTGGGTGTAATGGTTGAGGACCATCATTTCGAAGATCTGTCTAAGCCAGTGAATGCATTTGTACCTCTGATTGGTTCTTCTTAAAGTCTGAATTAGTGACAAGATTGTTTAATTTCTCAATTTTTAACTGTTGCTCCTTGATACATTGCTCCTGCTCCTTCTGTTTTTCTCTCTCTTCTTCCAGTTGTGTTTTTAGCCTTTCACATTCTAATTCGTACTGAAAATAAAAGTGTTTAGTATACTGTGCCTGCTCAATGTTCTATAGAATACATACAGAAGAGAAAAAGGCAAAAAGCTACCTTAAGCATCTGATTGCTTAACTTTAATATCTCTTGTTCCAACACCTCAGCATGGGATCCCTACAAAATTTAGTAATGTTATTGTCGTCCCCATGCCTAGATGTATTTGAAATAAATGTTGACTATACCTGAAGCTTCATCCGTAGTTCTTCTATCTCTAATTTTTGGCGTTTCAACAAAGCAGCATCAGTCAATATCTGAAGCATTAAAACGCTGTCAGATATTCAATAAAGAAGCAGAAAACCAATCAACAGGACACAGAGAAAATAAGTGAGTTAAATCTCTCCCAAGAATTTGCGGTCATTGACATGCTGACCTCATTGATTTGAGCACAGTTGGTGATGCGTTTGGCTCTGCTTGCAAATTGGAGAGTTCCTTTTGATTCCTCAATATGATGCTACACACATAAGCATGCACTATTATTCATTAATTGACTAATCTTTCGTGTACATGATTAACAAAAGCCAGGAAAATGCAAAACGTGACAAAAAGAAAACTTCATTTACCTCTTCTGGTGCGATAGTGCATATAATGCAAGTCTTCGCATTACCACCAAGCGCAGGCTGGAGAATTCGAGTTAGCTTACTGTCTCGGTAAGGAATATGTGCCCTATAATCAAGAATGTAAGAATGAGCTGAGCTGTATCGTTGTTATGTGTAGCTAAGTGAAAGGGTAAGAACGTACCTTAGCTTTGAACTTTCACTTAGCTTATTGATAACATTACCAAGAATCATTAAGCTCTTATTAATGTACTTCCCTTCTGTCAAGCGCACTCCACCAGCACCGGTTTTAGCAATTCGCTCAGATCCAGCCAAGTCAACCAAATTCTAGATTCCATTAAAAGAACACCAGTAAGAGAATTATTACTTAAATGTAGCTTTCTACATAATGTAGCTTCCACAAGAAACTGTTGGAAGATGATAAAATTATCACTCACCAAGACTGAGACGCGGATAGCATCCGTAGAAGAGTTTTCTTTTCCCCTGCTCTCAATCACCTATCCCACCATAGAGAGCAGATCAGAACAATCACTTACAAAACAGTAGAAGTTTCCGTTCATAGCTTTGAAAACCCTTACCATTCTGAAGATGGTATGGGACCTGCTACTGTGAACGTTCATGTTTGTCTCGCCAAAGTGTCTATTAACTGTTAATTAAAGAAGACCATGTCAATACACATTATGCATAACCAAAATACTTCTTAGTTTAGCTTTGGCTTATAAACCTTCTCCAGAATCTAAAAGCTTGAGAATCTGTTCAGCGTCACTAACAATCTCTTCCTTAAGACCAGCAACAAACACTCCACGCTGCACATCAAAGAGAAGCAAGCGAGATTAACCAAGCAAAACTAAAAAATGTAACATCACTAGTGTATAGATGCTCCATTAAAACCAACCTCCAAATGTTCATGAATCTGCAGTCTCTGGTTCTCAACAGCTAAAAGGTCATTAATTTCTTCATTGTAAATCTCCATGTACGAAACCCGGATGAGAAACTCACGATCCGATATCTAGAAACCAAGAACACCAAACACCCAAATTAAAAGTTGTACTCTTTATTTGTAAAACCTCACGGATCAGTAGATAGATCTAAGGCCTACCATTTGTATTCTTTCAAACACATCTCTGACAGATCTTCGAATAATCCCTGGATCAGTCTCAGAACCCGTCATTGTAAACGTCTTTCCACTACTAGTTTGCCCATAAGCAAACGCAGTACCTGAACAAAACCATACATCAAGAAAGTAAAATCAAAATTAACCTCACGAAATCGAGTTTTTGTTATTATGGTTTGGCTCAGATCCGATTACCGTTGAAACCCTCGACGGCGGCATGAATGATATCCTTGGTGAGAAGTTCATAGACGCATGCATTCGTAGACCTTTCGTCGAACACATGGTCTGCAAAATAACAAACACCAGCAAGATTGTAAAGATGAGATTTTTCAGCTACCCAAATACGTAGAAATCAAAACCCAGAATGGATTGAGAAGATTTGGTACCGAAAGCGTAAGAAGCGGTTGAGATTGGGGTGTCCAGTGACTTGTGAAGAGAGATTCGATTGTCTTCTACTTTCCAGAGAGAAGATCCGTTCTCCGATGATGATTCCGGCGTCGGCGGCCTCACTCTGACTGCTACACAGATCTTCTCCATCTTCTTCCCTAATGCGAAAGTGCCGTTTGAATTTTGAATCCACAAAGCAACATCCTTTAATCATTTGAATGCAATTCAAATTACGATAATATCCTCACTCTCTTTTTGGTAACAGTATCCTCTTTTGGGTATTTTTATATTCGATCAATTTAAACACACCCAGTAAATTTCAAATCAAAAACTGGGATAACTGGAATTATCAAATCAAAACCAAATAAAATATAGAACCAAATCAAAACCAAATAAAATAAAATATAGAACCAAATCATTATAATAACTGGAATTAGAACAAAAACTGGGTCTTAAATGATATTGTAAACAAACAAAATCAAATTAAAAAACTTGGATATTTATTATATAATTCTTCTTTTTAAACTAGACATTAAAATTTTGTAGATGCAATAATATTATATGAATTATATTATTTATATATATTGCTGCCCAAAAATTAATCCAATTAAGTTTTAGTTTCTCACAGCCCAGAGCCCAACTAGATTTTTGTTGTAGTCAAGCTATTTTCTACAACCTTTTTCTTTTCTTTTTTTTTTTCCTTTTTTCTACAGCCTTTTCATTTTCTAGAAATCTGTAACTATTTTTGTTTTCCTTTTTAAAACACAATCAATTATATTTTTCTTATTCATGTATATAAAAGCCTATATACATATTAATATATTATGCTGTGTTAAAAAAGGTTAATATATTATAGAAACTTAAGTACAAATATATACACTCACGTAATATGAAGTAGTTACGAAATATACCTTCTTTTTTTTGTAACAAGTTACAAAATATACTTAGTGACATGTTCTATGATACCATCCATGCATATGTGCCGTGCGAAGAGTTGTAAAGGCCTTAGGCAAATTTTTAAGATAAATTTATATACAATTATATAGTTTTGTATATAATTATGTTAACCGAATATATAGATAAAATTTCAAATACTTTTTAAAAATTACAAAAATATAAGTTTAACTATAAACTGGAACCATAATTATATTATAATATAGGAAAAAACTGATTTCGATAAAAAAAATTAGTCGAAGTTACATAGAAAGAGACTTTGAAGAATATTTAACTAACATATTATAAGTGATTATTGATTTTGAGGTCCCAAATAACACTATATTAATTGGGGGTTTGAGGTAATTAATACATTTTTCAATACATCGTAAGCACGCCTCTGCATATGTATATTAATGGTATGTGAATATATTGATATATGTTATAATTCACATTTTTATAGATACTTTATATATTATATCAACATATTTAGATTTTATTTAATATATAATAATAATAATATAATTTACAATTTATGTTCTCATATAACTATAAATTTTGATAGTATTGATTTAACTGGACATTAATTATTTACTATTCATGTTTTAATTTATTTTAACTATAATCATAATACAACTCTGCCATAACTATGTTGCATCAAAAGATACAATCCAACCAATCATTCAAATACATGTACCGCATAAAATGTAAACTGCGGCATTATGGATATTCTAACTTCTATACCTCCCATACCCCACAAGATATAACATAGATATCTCACCATCTTATATGAAATAAATATATTTTAGGTGACTTGAGTGTTTTGAAAGATACATTCTCAGATTACGAATCAACAAGCAATGAACCGTCAAAAACCCAACCATCCATGCAAATATCATAAAGAAAGAGAATCTGTATCTTCGTCATTCAGTCAGAGAAATTTATCTTTATATATGACCGACATCTTAAGTATCTACGGTATATATACTTGTGTAGGGTTAACAAAAGATATAAAGATGTATGTACAACTTAATGCGAAGATATGTCGGCCGTATAAAAGCGACAAAAATTGATTTGAGTTCAGTTTATGATATGATATCCACCGAGAAGATCCCATCACATGACAAATCTCTCTCTTTTTCCTTCTTCATACACAGTGACACACTATCTTATTTTTGTTCTTTAATGTTGGTAGTTGCAGTACAGTGTTTTGTGTATATATTTATTCATCCAAGATATTTTGATGATTTTTCCTTTGATATTATATACATATTTGAATCAATACTTGTGTTTTTGATTTTTAAAAAAAAACAATACTTGTTTTGTTGCCTATGTACTATAATTCGGGTTTCGAGTTCTAAAGCTAATGAAAGTAACATTTTTAAAAATGAAAATAACATTAACATAAAGTGTTTAAAATCTGTTTTCTTAACCCTACTGATATATTGGGGACAGTTTAAATTTGATGTGTTAGGTCGTTTTGACACTGAAAATCAGGAGTATAAGAGCATCATTATCTCATCTCTAAAAGAGTTTCTTAGGTGGTGGGATCCACCAAAAACACAAAAAAGGTCTCTTATGTATGCAAAATAAGATATCTTCTCTCCTTGTTTCTTGTACTGTTTGCGGGTCCCACTGACACGTGACGGCCCGCGATTGGTTCTTCTTAAAAAAAAAAAAAAAAAAAAAAGACCAAAACAAAAAAAAATCAAAATAAGATCCCCAATTTTGCTCCTTTATATGATTATATACTTAATTAGCCACACAAATAAAAGCCCCACGTTTTCCCATGTGTGCTTTGGTCCAAGATTTTCATTCAAACTCCGACATATATATATAGTGTACACTACCAAAAAGTATTTGTGATTTTGGGAGGAACACTTTAAATGAAACCAATACTCATTTCTCTAAATGAAACCAACAATCATTGCCAAATTCAAATAATTTGTTTCTAAATACATGTAACTAGCACTTCATCGAGCTAGCCAGTTTGGAGTTTCCAGCTCGAATTCCGAGTGTGAACTTTGGGAAAATTCCTTATAGATATATGCATATAGTTGAAGAAATAAGCGAGCATGTGTTATCTTCTAAAATTTGATATTTTGTTCAAATAGCATTACACAATATTTCTTGTAAATTAAGACGCTTGAGTGTAAATGCTCAAGGCTAAAACGGAATGAGATAGCTGCCAATAAACTATCATTGTCCAGAGAGAAAGAAAATCATGTAAAAACAAGTATGCAACGTGACTTGATGTGTCAATTTTGACCAAAGAGGATGCTGCTTGTTGGGAGAGTGGTGTGAGATGACGTCGGTCAATGCACATTAGCCATGTTCTTTTCAGAGACGCTGCATCAGTGACTTACGATCAAAACTATAACTAATTTTTTGTCCAAATATGTGGAGACTACTACCGGCAGCAGTACTTTTGACGCTCAAAAACAGTCACATCACTATTTTTAGTGACGCTATTTTACACAGCGGCAGAATAGTCATCGGCAATCCTTGTAAAAATTGATCGCATCGTCACTTGATTATTACTCTACTTTTCTTTTTGCCTAATTTGATGACTGATTTTTTATAGCTGGAAGTGATCGCAACGTTATTGTACCGAACAAGGCCATTATCATTAACAAAATCCTTAAGCAAGACTGATGTTTTCATAGTACGATGATATGTACCTATGTAGCCTTATAGCGGTCAATATGATTTCTAGAGCATGGTCAAGAACCCAACTTCAAAGTTATGATGAGGCAAGCACTCTTTGAAGTCAAGATTCATTAACCCCATTTCTATATATGAATAGTACAATAAACTTTCTAACACATCTTTATTCATCTTAATCGCAATATTGAACAAGAATATATTTATAAGATCAAAGTATTGCCTGCCTACTTATGAGTTATGATCAAAATATACAAATAGAACAAATCAATTAACTACAGAAGGAGTACAAATGGTTTTGGTGGTTAAATAGTGGTGAAATATTTGAACAGTTTGTTGCTATTTCGAACTTGACAATGTAATTCAGTTTGAAGTTTTAAACCGTTCTTGTTTCGGATTAAACCGGTTTATATTTATATTGTACTAACGTAGAGGGAATCAAATTTCACAAGTACTATATGCATACTTAATGATAAAATAAGTTTCACATATAGAATATTACACATAAACATTCACATATACACATGTATCTTTTAGCCGAAGCGTAAACCTTCTTAATAAAATCGTTAAATCTCTTTACAAATGCTCAATCTCATCAATTTTGTTTTTGTTTTTTTAACTTAAATCATAAGCTTTGTAATGTAATTTAACCTCGTTGAGATTGGCGATTGCATGGCCACTAAAAACCGGTACAACTCTAGAAGCCTGATCTCAAGGCAAACCGATTCAGTTTTCAATCGGTTATTCTCCTTTGATATGGCATTACCACAACTCAACACATTAGCCAGCTGGTTAACAAGCTCCTGGTTCTTAAGCTTTAGCCGGTTTACCTCTTCGGTTAAGTCCTCAAAACGTCTCTTCTTTCTCAACCTTGATCTCTTTGCTGATTCCCGGTTTGACATCGTTCGCTTTCTCTTCCTCTCATCGACCGGTGCTACCAACTCGTTTAAACCGCTCGGGTTGTCCGACGTATCTGATTGAAGAAATGCCAAAATTTCTGTGATTTCATCTCCGGTTATGGTAGCATCATCAAAACAGATATGAACCGGCTCTAAACTGGTTGAGAACATTGCTTTTAGTGGAAAATATATATCCGGTATAGTACTAAACCGGTTATTGGTATGATTAATTTTGTAAGTATGAGAAGAATGAAAGCAAGAGAGGGAGGGGAAGTGTCACATGAACCATGTGTGGCTATTTATAGAGAAAAATCAGTAAGTTCACATGGGACCCATTTAGGGTTAGTTTGTCCACTTACGAAGTGCCAAGTATTTAAAAGCTAAAATGTTATAATTAGAGTGAATCTAGAGATTAGTTGCAATGTTTGTCCACTAGCACTCTGGATATAAGGTATTACTAATTTATTTTACTTTGTAAATTCTTTTATACCTTTTGTTTAGATATTGCTTTTTATAACTTTTATCCTTTTTTGTTACAAAACTCTCATCTTCTAATCTCTTAGCTGCTTAGCACTACTTTTTAAGTGTAGAGATAGGGTATTAATTTCACATTGTCATTGTAAGATTAGTTTATATTTCATTTGTATTTCGATTAATAACTTGCAGTTGTCATCAGCAATGGATGTTAAGGATGTCACAGTGTCTTGGATCAATATCTATAAAACAACATATTAAACTATATAAAAGATATATTTGAAAAAACTATATATAATAGATAGAATACTAGATGTCCCCTGGTCCGTAAATAATAAGTTACTAATATCCGAAAATGTATAAGTTAAATAATTATTAGCTATGACATGTATGTTTTCTTGTCTTCGTCATAGTAGAAATTTTTTTTAGTTAAGTTATATACTTAAGGGTATTTTTATCTCTGGTCTCTTAACTGATTTTAACTCATGATAATTTGACATTTGTTTTTATATTTTTCGGATACGAAACGGTTCTTATATTTTTTATTTAAGAGAAGGTTCTTAGTTTTTCTTAGTAAGAAAATCTAAGAACTGTCTCTTAAGTTTTCGGTTAAGAGATCGAAGATAATGATGACCTAAAGAAACGAAGATTTAGAGTTTGTATTCAGCTTTTAAATTAGACTTACGGAGAGAAAATGGTGTGTGGGTCTTGACGACGACTATGGCTTAGCTTAATGACGAAGATTCTAAGAAAAAGTATATTACGTCTAAGTTTTTATGTGTTTTGGATTTTCTTATCCTTTTTGATAAGATAAAGTAAAGAATACAAGTGAAACTACAGCTGCATTATCTTTATAGTGTAAGTATCAGTCTAACTTTGAATAAATAAATTAGTTATTAGTTATTACTAATCTTAAAAATATACGTTAATATGAATAACTTTATGAATTCATGGTCCATTTATATTCATATTATTATTTTATAAAAATATTATTACAATAAATCTGATAAATTGAGAAAGAGTAGAAAGTTGCACACTGATGTCTGATTCAATAGATTTTACAAAGTAATTATTATATGGTTACATAAGTAAAATATCAGCCATGAAATATAAGTCGCTTAATTTAATAGTAATTTTTTCTCTTTTAGTTAGCTATTTTAAATGTCTTCTAAAAAAAAGTAGCTTAAATGTAAATGTAACTAGTTAAATATTAAAATTTCCATCTACTATAAAAGATTATATGTTTATAACCAAAAATGTTGAATGAAACTCTCTTTGACAAAATTTTCAATTTGAATAGAAACTCCCGCTAATCATTAGAGTCCACAAAAAAGGTATTAATATCAATAATTCAATATTATCAATTATATTTATTTGTTTTCGCAAAAAAATATTCATGATATAAAATAGTATTGAATTTGAAATCGCACTGGTAGATCATAGAACTCAGATGCTCACCATTGAATTACCATGAATTGGTTGATATGTGATAGTTTCATCTTTTGTAAATTGCAGTGGTCGTAGCTAGTCAATCAACATGCCGACACATTGTAATTATATATTTTCCTGAAGTTATCCATTCATATAGTAACTTTTGAAGGTGTGGAAACATAATTTGAAAACACTTTTCTTAATAGTAGAAATAATAGATCAAAATAGTATTATTTACATGGGGACATAATTCTCAAGTATATGAAAGAAAGTGCAATATAACATTAATATGGTAATGCCGTCTCACCACTGGGATAAAATAACCAATCTTGCCTATTTACTTGGATTTTTTTTTTCACAAGTTTTAATATATGAGAGAATTTATTATTTGCAAGCTTGTTCATATCAGAAACCAGGATGAGAAATATCATATGATATTGATGAAAACTGGTAAACTGGATATTAAAAAACACTATTCAAAATGTTTATAATAAAACAGGGAGGATAATCTAGATAACAAAACGATTTCTTTTCTTGGAATAGCTATTATTACTTTAACTCTCAATAGTTCATATTAGTTTTTTTTTAACTCTCAATAGTTTGTATAATTATTATTTTTAAAAATTATGACGTTTTTTCTTGAATCCTAGATGTTTTTTGATGATTTATTTAAAATTTAAATGAATGATTCAAATATTCATTTGATATTCCTTTCATATATTTTTTCTTTTACATACTTTCTTCCAATATTTTATCTATTTTATTTAATGTAATAGTCCTAAATATGTAATAATATAAATGAGAATGAGAGAAAAATAAAACTAAAAAATCAGATGATTTATTATAGCTAAAAATAAATATTTAAATTAATAATTTAATGAATCATTCAAAAATGGGTTTTGGATTAATTTTTGTAGTCAAATATTAAATGTTTAATTGTATCCATATTTGTTTGTAGTTCAAAAGGATGTAAAGGACATACTATTCTTATATTTGACTTTTTGTAATCACGTTCCAAGAAAATCCAAAGTCTACTGTTTGTGACTTTTTTAGCTTTTGTTAGTGGACTCAAACATGCACCCACATTTCACAACTTCTATTAACCGAATTTGTATTTTAACACACATTCTTTTGGTATAAAAATAGAAACATTTGTTTAACCTCAAAAAGAGTTTTGTCATCTAGTTAAGAAATGTGTAGCACCAATCTTATATATTAACACAATTCTATTTGTTATAAAAGTAAAATGAATTGTTTAACCTCAAACAGAATTTTGTCCTCTAATCAAGAAATGTCTAGCACCAATCTTATATTTTTTTTGTTTTTTTTTTGAAACTGAGCACCAATCTTATATTTTAACACAATTCTTTTTGTTATAAAAGTAGAAACATTAGTTCAATCTCAACACAGAATTTTGTCATCTAATTAGGAAATGTCTACCACCACGAGTTGGATTCATGTGCTTCTTCCCCCTTTGCCGACTCCAATCTTTTTATTTTTATTTTATTTGTTCTTCATGCATTCCACATTCTCAAGTATAGTCCAAAAGAAAAGCAAAAGATGTTTCTTTTCACAAATTAAGTTCTCCTAACTAGACATGTACATATATACCAAACCGATTTGGTTGAACCGAACTGAAGTTTAGCCAATTCGGTTTGCATTTGGTTCGTGGCACAAAACCAGTCAACAACATGTTTTTAGTCAGCATTCAGTTCGGATTTGAAAACCGATCAGTTAAGCTTTAGACAAAGTAACCAAAATTTATCAAACTGAACCAAACTCTTACAACTTAAACTGAAATTAACCAAAAAATACAAATAACCAAAATTTGACAATATATCAACTGGCCCAAATCGACAACAGTAATATCAGCCTAGATAGATAAAGCAACAACCAATAGCTTTCTTTAGGTATTTAGCTCTTAATATCTCAAAATTTTCATGTATACAAAAGTTTATTGTGTATTCCAGCCATATTGAGGTTGTGTACAGCTTAATACCACACCTCCTTGACCTCCAAGAGAGCTACATCACTTCCACAATTTCCAAGTTCGCTTTTGGGTCAGCAATGCATTCCACCAAATGAGCATAAAGATGGAGACTGCATGTTCCATGCCATCAACCACTACTGGATTATGTGTGCTATTATGCCATCCTGGAGGCAAGCTCGAGAACAAGTGTTCGCTCCCGTACCCGTATCTGTCCCCGTACCCGTCCCGGTGCAACATAGGTAACCATTGAGAAGACTAATGTAAGTAAGCAGCGAAACAGAGCATCAGAATCATAACTACAGACGTGTCTAGAGGATTCAATAGATACTATAGATGAACAAAACAGAGAAAATTAATTGTAGAGACTGAAACAGATTCGCCTTTTATCTTTCTACACTATCTCAAGAATCAAGAGTTATGCAAGCAAAAACAATGGAGATAAAACAAAGCAACTTGACTCATATGCTCACATGATCATTGAACATTATCAAGACCGTCTACTAGACATTATATGGTAAGCTGTTTAGTATTGATATCCAGGGAGAACACTACGAATCACAACTGTTTGGGTGCAAAGTACTTGACGTGAATGTTGAAGAGAAAACAACGGCGTATTGGAAATAGGTCACTGAGGGGGAGTAAAACGATGGCGTATTTAGCGTGTGATGTTGTTTACTACATCCCATATCGTTTAACAAACAGAGAAGTGAAGCTCTTTATAAAGAGCAGAGTCGAAGGTAACGGACACGACCTTACTTGAACAGGATCTGTTCTATAGGCTCGTACCTCTGTATCCTTGGTTTCTAAGGAGACAGGCCCCTAAACCTGGTTGATGAATCATGGCCGTGCGATCTGAGTGTGATTAACGGCTACGATTCTCCTTGGAGTATCTACGCTGTAGAGGATCGCTATCCGGTTAGGTCTTACCTCTCCGGAGTGGTCGCACGGTTGTCTGACAGGCTTTCCTTTTATTTTTTTGGTTTTGTTGTTACTTGGTAATTGGTACTTCACCATAATCAGGACGAGCCTTCGCATAAGCTCCACTAGAAAAAAGAAAGTGAAGATCCTATTGTTGTTACTTGAATCAACTAATAGGTTTTGTTAGGGATGTGTTATAGTTTTGAGTTAATATGTAACCTCCTGCTAACTTCAAACTCATTATTCAGGGTATCTTGGCTTAGAGTGTGAGCTTAGAACAATAATCTGTGATGCTACGCTTCGAGTAGAATTATGTGGTTCGGCTCAATGTGTTATTGCAAAACATTGAGCTGTAGCTCTTATGTTGAGAGGATAATGACTTATGCCCTGTTTGGTTCGGGACCTAAAGAAACCAAAATGGACACATGATCATGTAGACAAAGACTGGAAGAATTGGATTAGTTACTACCAAACCTTAAACCATACAAAATATATTGATCTTTCGAGTTATTTAGTTCAATTGGAACATAATCTCTAATGATGAAAACTCAAAATGTTATTGTATGATATCTCAGTATTTCTTCCCTTGAGCCAGGTTTACTCGAATCTCCCGACCCTCCAGCTCAAGCCCATCCAGCGATTCAAGAGCGGTTTCCATTTCAGCTTTGGAAGAGTAACACACAAAGCCATTTAACGTATAGAGCATGTGTGGTTGTTTATTTTGTCCCATATCGTTAGAAAACAGAGAAGTCAAGCTGTTTATAAAGAGCAGAGTCGAAGGTAGAGGACACGACCTTACTTGAACAGGATCTGTTCTATAGGCTCGTACCTCTGTATCCTTGATTTCTAAGGAGACAGTCCCCTAAACCTGGTTGATGAATCATGGCCGTGCGATCTGAGTGTGATTAACGGCTACGATTCTCCTTGGAGTCTCTACGCTGTAGAGGATCGCTATCCGGTTAGGTTTAACCTCTCCGGAGTGGTCGCACGGTTGTCTGACAGGCCTTCCTTTTTTTTACCCCTTTGTGTCATTGTGACAATAGACTTTTAGTCATTCTTGCAGGTACTGGGTACACACTCTTAATCATATTTTTCATTGACACCACCACAGACAAGTACCGTGAAGACCACAACCCTCAGGAGCAGCCTTGACATGGGCATATGATTATGTGGGCAAAGTAGACAGGTACAGGTTAGTTAATATTACTAAACCTTGAAGTATTAAAAATTAGTTGATTTTGAGTTATTTTGTTCAGCTGAAACGTATTATAATGTAGCATGCTCAAACGATCCCTAAGGCACTTGAGCTCTGTGTCTTTTTAAGCTCAAAACACATTCAAACACTTTCTGCCTGCCGTTTTGATTCTCAACTTACAATTTTTTTTCTTAATAGAACTATGAGCAGGGGAGTTTAGGTGAACCCTGGGATGTTATGGTATTTTTATATTTACATAGATGCAAATATTATCTCAAGAACTTTCTTTATCAATTAGAATCAATCTGTGGACAACACAAAAAATCTACATTATTCAGCTCTAAACTATATAAACCATTAGAATGTGGAAGCTCAATATCCCATGTCCCTAACATACTCTAAACAGCTAAAAAGATCGACCCAACTGACTAGAACTGCTGGTTTAAGCAACCCGGACAAAGCGGTTTACAACATGAAGGTAAACCGCAAGGCAAAGAGTGATTATCACTGAAGATTTAGCACCAACATACCCAACCACTTGACGTCCTCTATCCACAACCTCTTCATGAACCTTATCGAAACTCCTCTTAAAGCTCTGTGATGTCTTCAAGACCACAAACTCAAGTATCGATCTCATCGTCTCCAGCGTCACTCTTCCCGTAACATCGAACATAAACTTCCTATTCCTCGGTACTGCTAATGTAGCCGTGAGAGCCTCCGCCCATCCGTTTACATTAGATGAAGAAAAATCTCTAACGGTTTCTTCTGGAGTTGTGAAGACTTGGTGAGACGTTCTCATGAACGTCTCGAGAGCTCCGTTACAAACCGAAACAAGAACGTCTCTAGCACTATCTTTGTGTTTCGGATTCGTTAAACCGGAGAATATCTGATCGTAAGTGTTGATGCCAGCTGTCTTCTCTATATAGACGGTTACAGCAGAGGTAGTGAGCTTCTCTATGCAATCAGCTAAAAGCTCTCTACGCTTATCATCACATAACAAACTCGTTGTTGTTTCAGCTTCATAGAATCCACGAACGAGATTCTTGGCGAAGCTACCTACGAGAACCGAAACGAAACCAGTTCCCGCCTCTGAGAAAATAACCCTTGGATTCGATTCCACTTCGACGTTATTATACCCACGGAGAACGCCGACGGCTACGGCCTCGGAAACCTTAGATATTGAATCAGCGAACTCTTTCGATTTGGTGATTTTCGCAATCTGTTTCAAGCTGTTTGGGATTTCGTCGGAATCGGATTGAATAAACTGGTTCAAGTCTCGGGAGACGAGAGTTATCGTCTCTGCGGAATCGGTGAGTAGTTCGGCGAAGGAAGCGATTGCTTCGAAGAGGTTTACAAGACGCTTTCTCTTCCTCGTGATGTATGGGGAATTGTAAACTTTGTAAGCTCCGTAGCTCGAGACTCCGAGAAGGGATAATAGAATCAGCCATTTCTTTCTTCTTTGAGGTGGAATCGGAAGTGTAAACTCCATAGATCGAAGAATGTTCATCAAGAGAAAGAGAGACAGGCAGAGGTTTAGGGATTCGCGAAGGGATGATTTGATTACGTGATTGATTTGGATTGTGACATGAGTGTGGAGGCAAGAAGTGAGGAAGTCCAAAGAGGAAAACGAAACAAAGAACAAGTTGAAGAAGAGGACGATGAATCTTTGGTTTGTTTATTTATGGAATCTTTCCGGTTCGGGCAAAACATTTGGTTCTTTTTTATAAACTAATGCCCAACAATGGGCTTACCTTGGGCCTGTTGATTTTTGATATCGGAGATTTTGTTGAAAGATACACACTCCGTTTCACAAAAAGTATAGTTTTGACATTTTTCACACAGATTAAGAAAATAATTAAAATATAATTAAATTGTCATTAGTTATATCTATTTGACCAATAGTATTTGAGATAAATAAAATTATTTATAAATACAATACAATTTACAATTAATTTCTAGCTGAAAGTAAATATAATTTGTATTGGAATTGTAAAGTGACATTTTTTATGTAACAAGAAAAAAGTGTTAGAATAACACTTATTATGAAACAGAGGGAGTATATTTTTGCTAGTTTGTCTTTAATACTTTTTTCTACAATTCAATTTTAATGAATAGCATTTCAATACCTTTGACTTGTATTAAAGTCATCTTCAGAGTAGTGTATAAGATTATCTAACTTTCAGTCCTGTTACTTCTTCAATTTGATGTAAGGCCACATAGTGTAGTGTATTCCCTCCTGAAATTAAGTTGTGCTTTTTAAAAAATTAGCTTAGTGTAGAAGAGGCGGAGAATGCAATACTTGAAGAACGTAAAACTTTTGTGCAAGATTTGTCAAGTGGAGAATCTATTCAATATGTTGACCTATACAACTAAAGGCAGAGAATGCAATACTCTGCATGCAACATGCTAAACAACACTAGTCTCAAAAATGTTAACATAGCTTGATAACACAAATGACTTTCTCCTTCTTCATCTTTTGCAAAATTGTATATTCTTCCACGTTCCAGGTTACCATTTCTCCTTCTCTCGTTATTTCCATAAACGTGTACGTAAGTTCGCAGGATACCCACAATCTTGCTGGTTACATATGACTAGATCAGCATATCTTCATTGGTATTCCTCCATTCACTGGTTTCAACACAAGCACTTGCCCCGTTAGCGTAGAAGTAGCATCAGTATCAAGAGAACTTGTCATCTTTAAAATTCACATGACTTGATGAAAACACAGAGTATACATTTGCTTATCACGTAGCTCAGCCATTTTCGTCCTTTAGATTCCATTATCATCTCTACATAAAACTGATCATGACTTTCTATTTAAGGTAGAGACACTCCATAATATGGCAATGTAAGCGGTTCTTTACCAATATTCTTCCATAACTTAGAGCAACTTTCTAACTGTTTATGTTTTGATTCCACATGCTGACAAAACGAGTAAGAATCGATATAGTAATACCGAAACAACAACTTTTGAAGTCATGCTCTATTAAGTTTAGTTACTTAAGAAAGAACCCCAAAAACTTTTAATTTGTCCTTTAGTGCTTCTTTCATATGTTAATGAGTGCTTTATATAATATAAAGGAGTCTTGAAGTTAAGCAAAAATATAATGAGTAAAAGTCTCATAATACCTTGAGAATATGAAGAGTGAATACATATAGACAAGAAATAAAAATAGAAATATAAAAGAATACACATATAAAGAAAGACAATGAGACACAATGATACAAATAGGTTTAATTTAGATGATTAACATCAATAGATCTTGCTCAAGTATTTGGTGAGTAACTTGTCAACAATAACTTGATAAGCTCTTTCAGTTGGATGATAGCTATCCCAAAATACATAAGCCGACGAATTAGAACATGTGAATGGGTTCAGTGAGTTACACAAATAAGATATTGCAAGAGTGCCTTTACCACAACATCCTCTGTCAGCTACCTCAAAACCTGAAAGGAAATGAGACTTATGATTTGGTCAATGTTATAAAATACAAAATAAAAATTATATAGATGTACTCGTAAGATGAAATTACCGTATTTTGCAGGGTTTTGGATAATGTCTAAAAGAGTATCATAAACATCAATGTAGAAGATAACACCATCTAATTCTTTATCCAAAGAATCCAGTGCTGGAGAAAGTCTAGCGTTGAATTGTTTTGCCATTTTGTTTAAAGGCTTATTACATCTTCTTGTAAATAAACCTCCGAACATTGTTCTTTGAAGTGGTACACATCCAACAGGCACTGCGCTAAATACTCCAATTTTTTGAGCTCCAAGCTTATGTAATTCCTATATATTACATATAAGATAATCATTTAGTTTTAAATATAACTCTATAATTATTTGATTTATATATATATATATATCAGTTTAAGATACTTACTCTTACGAACTTAGCTGCTGAATCAGCCAAGAAGTTAGCATAAGAAGTACGATCATATTTATAAGATTGAGCTAGAAACGTGTGAGCAAGATCGTTGCTACTAGAAACCACGAGAAAAAAACTATGGTCCAAGATATTTTGGGCTTTTTCTTCTCCAAAATGTTGCTTGATGGTTGCTATGTATTGTTTGAAATATGTTAGTTGATCCCACACTGATATTACAGACTACAAAATTAACAAAACAATATAAAATGTATTAGTTGATAATATGAAGCTAACGTTGACGATGAAAATATATTATAACGTACCATTATCTTAGCCGTTAATGGATCGTAACCAGTTCCTCCAGATGCAAATGTTACACCTTGAAGAAGATCTTCAGGCTTCAAATTTGGGCTCATATATGCTGGTAATGTCTTAGTCAATCCCAACTTCTCCGCTATAACATTTATATAAGATTTTCTATTGGCAAATTTAAACAAAAATATTTTGAATCATTACCAATAAGATCAGAGGGAACTCTTCCATCAGAAAATCTTCCAGTGGCATAGCCGCCGGGAAAGTCTTTGCCGTAGGGAGAAAAGTTGCATTTTAGAATAGTGTGAAGTCCATTGTTATTACCGGTATCCATAATGGAATCTCCAAAAACTATTAGTGCTGGGATTGTTGTATTTTTTCCTTGCTTTGCTGCATAAGTTTTAACGGCTATTAGTACCAAACCGAGCCATAACATTTGAAACTTCATTGTATTGTCTGAGTTATTTGCTGTTCTGCTCGAAATTTGCTTCTGTGTTTTACAATGTTGAAGACATGCATGCATTTATAGATTGTTTCAGGGACTTCTAAAAATATATCCTATGAACAATAGTTTGTTACACCAGATGTCTTACCTCTAATTAGTTATAAAAACTTACTTTGATGATGGTTCGTCTCAACGACAACAGAATTAATTCTTTTCACAACTTGAATGTACACTATGTTAAGTTTCTACACATATTTCGTAAATGTTTTTCCAGTTTTTAATGTTTTTGAAAGACAATTTTTAAAAATTATTAGTTAATACTAACTAATTTCAGGTATCAAAAAAATATTTATCGTCAAGTTATATTTTCAATTGCTATCAATTTAGATCATAAAACTTGTTTTATGTGATTCAACATAACATTGTTGCCCAAACAAAAAGAAAAAAAAACCAACATAGCATTAAGTATTTAATATTTTTTTAACATTAACAATTATGGGAGTATTTTTTCTATTAATTTGTGTATTGGCCTTTGAAATTAAAACATCATTGCCAATGTTGTTTGTAAGCATAAACACAACAAAATAACACAAACCCACAGAGCAAAAGAGGTTGAAAGAAATAAGTTGTGACATATTACAAATGATGTGATATGTTACAGATGTTTCGGGGGTTAAATAAAATAGCTAAATAATATACAAGGAAACCAAAGCCACCAACACATGTACGTTAAAAAAGAAAAATATGAGAGACCTAAAACCATTAAAAGAGTTTAAAAGAATTTCACTAGCCTTGTGAGATCCTAATTGGATATTGATTCTGCAACTGTCATCTATATGTACCATTGGGCGGCTTCCCCATGTTACCTCCATTCATTATCACATGGGCTTGACTAGCGAGCTTCAAATCTTCTAACCGAGGTATTATCACACCAACTCCATCACCAGCTACAGGCCATGGCATAGCACTGAACCCAGTAACACTCATACCCGCAAGATCAAACCCGTTCATGTAAGGGAGATAACAAGGAATATTGGTGGGAGGAGGAGGAGGAGGAGGAGGAGGGTGGCAGTAAAATCCGGTAGTGGGTGGCATAATCTGGTTATTCCATGGAAGGTTAGGCCCTTGAGCTGTGACCGCGGCGTAACCATAAGGATAGTGAAAGCCCGGGAGACTTTGATGATAACCAAAGACAGGAGGAGGATACTGAAGAATCATCCCATATCCGTTACTCTCAGGCACATACGGTGTTGCTTTAAAGCTGCTGTAGGTAGGAGGAAGGTGATGATGATTAGCACCGTTACTGCTCTGGATTCCTTCTTTGGGTATTGCACGTTTCACCTCCACTCGCTTATTACTCAACTCATGGAAATGGCTCTGCATCACAATCTCAACAGAGTTCTCTGAATCATATGTGACAAACCCGAACCCCCTTGGCCTGTTTGTCACGCTGTCATGCATCACAACCACATCGGTCGTCTTGCCGAATTTCTCAAAGTAAGTCTTGAACTCTTCTTCTGTCGTCTCAGATGATAAACCCCCAACGAACAGTTTCTTGGTCCTATGGTTGTTGTTATTACCATTACTTAAGCTGTCATAGACACCACCACCGTTGTTCTGTTGCTGAGATCTCATATGTTCATGTTTTGGAAACGCCTTTTTCACATCGACCTGATATAAAGATAAAGAGTTTTAACTTTCCGACCAAACCCAAAAAACAAAACCAAAGCTGATCCCGTTAACAGTGACACAAGACAGAACATATAAGTTAGAGAATAAAGAAAGTTAGAGAACAAAGAGTGGAACTCACGGCACGACCAAGGATGAAATGAGAATCAGTGAGAGCTTTATCAACATCAAAAGCATTAGCAAAGCGAACAAACCCAAACCCTCTGGGCTGACCAGTGGCTTTCTCCTTAGCAACAAGAGCTCCCAAGACAGCTCCATATCTACTGAAATGCTGCTTCAGAGACTCTTCACTAGTCTCTCTTGGTATGCCTCCAACGAATAACTTGTATCGATCACAATCCATATCACCCAAAACCCTAATCTGCAATTCCAAGTCAAAAGATCAGAGCTTTGAGATCAAAATCGAAAACCCCTAAAAATTGAACAGTGATTTGTACGGAAACCCTAATTCGTAAAATTCTTGTAACAGGGAAGCTAAATTGAGCATGAATCACGGAGAAAAAACAAGAGATTGAGAAGATATAGGGAAGCCCTAATTTTCCGGGAAAACTGTAGAAAAAAAACCCTAGAAAATTAAAAAAAAAACATCGAAGTTTGATGGCGAGGAGGAAAGTTTACCAGATAGGACAGAGAGAGAGAGGGAGAGAACAGTAGGTTGATTTGACACGGCAAGAGAAGTCGAAGAGAGTTAAAAGTTAAAAACTCTTCAGCTTTGGTTAAACTTTTTTTTTTCTTTTAAATATATACATTTGGATAACTATTCGATATACTAGAATGGAACTAATGGGCTTAAGCCTTTGTTTATTAGGTTTCAGGCCCAACTAATGTTACGGGTCGGTAGAGCGTTTCAAGTTTGAAGCTGAATTCAGTTACGTTTTTGATTTTCGATTTTTTGAAAATTAGGTTTTTTGATTTTATAGTAGTTATCTATACTTTTAACATCAAACAGTTAATTTATTGCTTAACCATGACATGATCTGGAAAAACAGATCATAATAAAACAAATAATGTAATATATATCTTTATGATATGTTTTATAATATAAATTTGTTTTGTTTTTAGAAGAGGATGATACACAATAAAAATACCTACAAATCTAGTTCTTATGTTTTACAATGTATAGTTTAAAACATTAATATTAAAAAATTGTTACTTTTTAAATTAATATTTAATTAATAAATTTAATCAATTATAAAAAGTTGACATTACTTGATTGGCTATATTATATTTAATAAATGTAATAGTTATTTAGATATGTAAAAATTATTTATATTTTAAAACAAAAAAAATCTAAAACAACAATAATATAAAATGGAGGGAGTACTATTCAGTTTTGATTACTCATTTAACGCTGTTGAAAAGTTTAAGTGAATGTTGTATCATCGAGACAATGTTCTTGTAATTAGTGTCAAAGTGTTGACACATCAACATTTATAACATGCATTTTATAGCCTCAACCTCCATATGTATCGATGACATTCTCATTTTCTGATTTTTAGTTCTCAAAAGTAAAATTTTACGTGTTGAGTCTGTCTCCATCAAAAACCATTAAAAAGTGAATCATGAGTGCATGATCCATCAACCATACAAATCTCATGTGAGCTTACACCTCATATAAATGATGGATTCAATAGTTCTTCTTGTTCCTCCGCCTTTTTGTTATTAGCTTCAAACTATGTTTGGTATTCTGTTTCCGCATGTTTTACATTTTCCAACAGGTCCTTGTTAATTTTTTTTAAGAAAGTTTATTATTTCATACTTTCTAAATATATCATATTACATATAGATAAGTATCTCTATCAATTTCTGAATCTTATCGTTCTTATGTCAAAATAGTTAATCCATATTAGTAGTATATACACTTGAAAAAAGAAATCTCAATGGGAAAGAAGATGTTACTCTTAAGGCTCATATTTGAATAGTTGTTGAACACTAAAAATGAGTATACTTTATGGTTTATTCTTTGATATCCATCTAGTACAATAATTATCACATCTCACATAATGACGTGTTAAATTTCTGGTTATTGCTAAGTGTACAAATATAACTTACCACATAAGACAACATAATTTTCTTAGGAGCACTAATCTTCTATGCAAAGGTTTGAATTTGACAGTATGCAAACCATTCTTTGTATAATTTCAGCAAAAAATATTTTGATGTAAAATTTGATTTATGACCAAAAATTGTATGAATAATGTTTTGGCAACAAAATTACTTAATAAATATGTATCTTATATTTTTTCTCCCCAACAATAAATCATTCATTGTCATCATCGGATTAGATGGATCACATGTTAGTTCTGGTAGGTCTTACATAGATCACTGGGATCCATGAATCTTCATAAACCCTAATCTTATGTAGATTAGTTTTATAAAAATCATATGAAATGTCATTGGTTATATAAATGTATATAAAAAACTATATGCAATTTAATTTTATCGATTTGAGTTTTTTCTAGTTAACTAGATTTTTTTTTAATTAACAAATATACAATTCAATAACAATTGATTTTAAAATAATTTTTAAAATTCATATTTGACTAACATTATATTTGTCATCTAATCTAAATCATTCAAACTCCCAATTGAATATATTCTCCTTATTTTCCAGTCTGTTAGTATGCCATTTTTTTAAACTCTACATCAAAATAGATAGTAAAAAGTATTCAAAATAACTATTAAGTAAAAATTCCATTTTTAATGGTAATGTTAAGTTTGTTAAGATTTACATAAAAAGTAGCTTCAATTTATTGCCTTATACTCAAAAATGAGTCATCACCAAACATAACTAGATTCTGTTTTAATTCAGTTGAGTTATCTCCTAAACCTTAGAATCCAAAAACCCTGAAGATCCCAACTGAAACTGTACCTGAAATCACTATAATATATAGTCTTATCTACATATTTAATTTTTATAATACATGAAATAAAAATGACAGAAGCGATGGGGATGTACCTACAAACGCAGATTACGGACCATAGACTGGCAAAAGGGCCAGTAGCCACTAACCAATTTGCCATGTGAACATGAAATATCACTTCCTAAGGGACCATTTGGTCCATTTTCATTATTACCATTTTATAAATTCATCATCTACAAACATATACATAAATACATTTATAGTCTCACATGCATTCAGTTACATGCGTGCATGTGTATGTATACGCATCCAATGAAATAAATATCTTTCAAATGTATATATTCATTATATATACGATCGAATACAAGGAAATAAATATTAACAAACCTTATAAGATTTTGGTCGACAGTGATAACAAATGGAATATTGTAATCTCTGTTGAATGGATGAATAAAAAACTTATAAGAAATGTTCACAGTTGATTACGTAATGATAAGAATAATAAGATATGAACAAAAAAATAAATTATATATCGTCTAATAAGGCAATAAATATCTATCCAGTGTATCACTTAAATGTTTTTTTCCAATAACAGCAACATAATTGTTTTTATATAAAAGAAGTTTAAACTGTTCCTTTCACCAAATCGTTTATCTTTGTTTCATGATCAAATTTTACGATTCAAAAAAAAAAAATTTACGATTTTGAAATCGTCTATTTTGAAACATATTTTTTAAAACATTTACTTAACCAAAATCTGCAGCTAAATAAGATATAAATTTAAGTAACCGCCATGAAAAACAACTATATCTTATTTGAAAGTAGTATTGACAAACAAAATAATTTTCCATATCTTGTCATCATGTGATGCTCATATATTTTCCATGTCAAAACTGATTTGAGAAAGATATTGTGGTAAAAAAAGAAAGATATTGTGGTCACCACAAATTAAGATGGTCAAGTTTTATCAGTTTAAATTTCTACCGTTTGTATTTAAATTATTTAACAAGTTCGAACAGTCAGGAAACAGATTTTTTGGCAAACAGCTTCCAACTAGTACACAGAAAGGTGTACAATAATGAGAAGGGTCCATAACCAGCTGTGTAGGAATGTACAAGTAATGAGAGTAGGAAACTTATAAAAGTAGTAAATAAGTAGAAATGGTAGCTATGTTTTACATGTTCAATCAATGTACTGTTGCTTCCTCTGTGCTTAATTGCCCTTATCATCAATATTCATCTGATTTCAAGAGTCAAGATTCGTACTTTTGTTTTGAGTTTTACGAATTAGAATCATATATTTGTACTAATTAGGACAATCTATACTTCTACCATAGACTGACGTGGCAAATTATTGACATAAAACCACTCTTAGTGTTCCAAGTTGGTTAGATGCAATGCAGACTATTGAAGATGAGTATGTAACAAAATATTTCTCGTTACCCTTAAATGTGTACAATGGTTCTGTATTTATACATGAGTCGTTTAATTGAAAGGAAACTAAACAGTCTAAACCACACTAAACCGATGGTAAGCTACTTATCCAAAGGTTAGGAACTATACAATACATATTATCAGTATGCTAACACAAACTTATCTAACTTTTTTTTCAAACTCATTTATCTTGCTATGAAATAACCCAAAAGATTAATTCAAGTTTTCTCTTCTTTGTATTTTTGTCATCCAATCTTTTTGCATTCAACGATTTTTGGTCCCAAACGTTACTTACATATTTTTTATTTGTTATGGAAAATAACTTGATGGTTGTAATATCGAGAAAGGTAAAAATAAACAACAACATAGTATGGCATTATCAAGAAAAAATGAAGGAGAAACCCACATGGTTTTCTTAAAGACTAAAATAGCCAACATACTCAAGGAAGGGTGTTCTCTGCTCAAGAGATGAAAGAAAATAATAAATATCCACTACCATTTTTTATCCTCTTCTCTTTATCTGGTTACTGCCACCTGCAAATACACATATAGCCAAGCAAAGAATTCACTTATACGTGGACAAAGAAAATCAATTATACATTCATACATTTATATTCATACATGCATGATACATCATAAATTTTTAAAATGCATTATTTTAATATAGGAACATGAATAACTGATATTACTATATAATGAAGTTGTTTGGATCCACAATAAAGCTTTCCAAAGGATTGTCTCATTTATCTTATATGTTACTAAAGATTTCTTTCAATTATTGATGTGAGAGACTTAATTTCTAATACATTTGATAAAGATCGAAGAATCAATTTTGTGTCAGATCGATGTGAATCAGGTTGGATAGCGTGAATCAGGTTCTAATACTATATTAAGTTAGATGAGTTTCCAGCCTAAAATCAATTGGTAATAACATGAATAGTTCATTTATCTATGTATTACTAAGGATCCATTTCTAACTAACAATGTGTGAAACTTTGTCAATAATATTATCTACGAGAACTAATTAAGTAAATTGACTAATGTACGCGATTTTTATGCATCATTATGTTTTTACGATGTCTATAGTAGTTATATTAATTAATGGTCAAAAAGCAATAAACATACCATAACCTTGATGATCTGATGCAAATTTCTCAACCGGGAAAGTTTGTTGTAGGAAACCCGATTCATATTTTCCCTGCGAAAGAAACATAATACTAAAAAACTGATTCAAGCAAATGATCATACTAAAAATGTAGATTTTTTTTCCTCAGATGCGATGATGTAATTAAACACAACTTTTCTTTTTAGCTAAAAACACACAAAATTTAAAACTGTTTGGCATACACTATTTTTTTTTTTTTTTGAGAAAAACATATATACACTAATTTTTAGAAGCGCCAAAGTCGTAAGAACTAATAACCTTGATTATTCTTCTTGTGGAGTAGCTTTGGGAGAAATAATCTAATTGTTGGTATTGATCTCGATGTTGCTTATGTGGTGATACTTCTTTTCCAGTCGCCTATACATAAGTTTACAAAAGTTGAGACTATAATGATATAACTGAAGAGGCCAATGAATTTAGTTGAAACGAAATATGTAAGAACTCATTTTTAATGATAATGTTAAAATATAGCAAAGAACATTGTGGCCTAAGAACTAAGAAAGATTCGAAGTATATTGACATGAAAGTTTGTAAAACAATACCAATGAAGAAGCTGTGTCATCAAGGCAAGAGCGTTCAATAAATCCTTGTTCTTCATTAACTTTCTTCTTGTTCTTGATTTTGCTCCTGCACCAATATTGTGTGTTTTGTTGGAGGGAATCCTCAGGGACTGTCTCTTCAGAGTAATAAGGAGGCCCGGATGATGCATCCGACACCATTGAAGAATCTTCATCATGTTCTTGTTTTTTTACTCCATTGTCATCATCAAAATGATGCAGTGAAACAGAAGAAGAATGGTCTAAGTACATTGTCCAACCTGATTCTCCCGCATCACTGTATTCTAAATCCGACAAATCCATTCTCTTTTGGTTCGTCCCAAAAACACTCATTATTTTTGTTATTTGTTTGCTTTCTCTCTAGGTTTCAATGCTTTTAAGAAGAAGATACACTCTTTTGATGCGGCCATTGTAGTAGTTATAAGGGTATTGTTTGGAAAAAATATATATTCATATACCTATATGGACCATATCTCTTGACTACTTATTTATCTTTTTAAATTTTAAAATAAACGTATGAGAATACCTTTAACAATAAAGTTTCTTAAGTTGATATCTTAATTTCATAATAGTAATATTTTAATATAAATTATTTGTTTGATTAAAATTTATTATCTAAAACAAACTGAAAATATCTACATGACAACACATGGCAAAAAAAAAGATTTTAAGAGTATCTAAGAGCATGTTTAATGGGGGTCTCTTAGTGAGAGTCTCTTAGCGGGATTTAAGAGACCGTCTCTTAAATCCCGCTAAGAGATCATCTTTAAGAGACTCTCATTAAACAATGCTCTTAATGTACATTTTAAGATACTTTCCTCTTCTCTTTCTTAATTATTCTAATTTTTTCTTTTCTTGTAATTAGTTAGATACTCACTAAGCACCTCTCCCATTGGAGGTGCTCTAATTGTCTAAAATAGATTTTCACGACATTTAAAAAGCGTTTAATTTTGTCTAAAGTTTGTTTAAAGTGAGATCATTCTTTCTTTTGTTTGTTCTTCCACCTATAGAAAAACTAATCCAACTTATCATTAGAGTTTGAAATGATGTGATATCTTTTGACATTTAGTATGAGAACAAACAAAATTATTTTATTCTTGTCGTTTTAAGTCTAAACATGAGATCGAATACAAAACTCAAAAAGACAACAAAACCAATATAATTTAAGAAATGTTTTGTCCTATAGTGCAGAACTCGTTTTGGACACTCTAGCTTGCATTCAGTAGATAATTGACAGTTGGCTTACTGATTATAAACGTTGGGGCCATGAAACGGCAATAGTTTAGTGGTAGTAGCAATAGATGTCACGTACTATTCATTTACATCCCATCTTACAAAAACACTTTACACCTACGCCCTGCACCATTCTTTATAGGTGGCTATCTCAGAAATCTATAATTTAAAATGGATAATAGAAAAAAATTGTATTACTTGTTTCAAAAAATTTAATTGTGTATCCCATAAAAATCTTATTACATATTTGGATCGTTTCTGGTATGGACGCAATTTGAATCATGCATTTGGATGTTTGAGTAACTACTACTGAGAACCACTTGGGTGTTCAATAGTATTTTTTTGTTGTAACTATTTTTAGGTATCCAATGCATTTTTGGGTACGTTTGTTTTTATATAAAAAATGTTGAATATGAAGAAAAACAATAGTCTTGTGAAACACAATTTTGATATTTAAAAATAAGATTACAGCATATTTTTCTTATTTAACCAAACTCCATATCATTTAAAAATATGAAAATGGAAAATTATGAAAATAAATTATCTTATAATTACGGAATAAAGGTTATGATAGCACTTGGGCTCAAACATTGGACCGTAATTTGCATTCAAAATTGGAAAGCCTTTTTGTCAAAAAGAAAAGGCATGTGTATGATTTTCGTTTTGGTTCATTTGTTAAGGTCTTCGGTTATTCAGTATAGTTATCTTGATTTTTGGCATGAACAACAAAACTAGAGACAGGCTGACACAAAAAAAAAAAAACAGGTCAAGTTTGGTTCAATTTTTAGGATTATTGCAAATAATTCAGATAATATATCTGATTTTTTTAGTTATTTGGACAAAATATCACATAATTTGGATTAAGATATGATGCAGTTTGGGGTTATTAGGATTAAAATATCAGGTAATTAGATAATTTTAAATATTTTGAATAAAAATTAACTATTTAGATAATTCAAAATTTAAGGTAATATTAGCTATTTACATATGTACATTCAGTTCATAAGGTAATACTAAAAAATTTAAATTCTATTTATTTACAGTCTTTTAACTTCCAATACGTTTTGAAAATACTATAATATATACACACAAAAGAGTTCATTCATTTATTTTATTAATTGTTTTGAAAATCATAAGTATAATTACATTTTTAACAAATATTGTTAAAATAGAACATTAGACATTACACACTGTTGACAATTTTTATAAACTTTCACAAGTATTTTGAGCCGAAACTGAAATTTTGAGAACCATAAACATTTATTAAGAATTTTAATTAAAAAGTCCTCATAATTTTGAAATCTATGTCTATTTATATGACCTTCAAAAAAAGTGAAACCAAAACTAATGTTTTATTAGGATGTGTACTAATTGAATCTTATAGTTCAGTTCCAAATATGTTATCTTTCTATAATTGAATCTGTTTATAGTCTTGCTTTTACTTCTTCAATTCTTTGATTAAATCATAGATACAAATTTAGAGGAATCATCATTATTTAATTCTCATATTGTAAATTGGTATAATTTTAGATTCATAGACGAGTATATCTCTTAGTTGGTTACATGTACATCCTTATGTATGATGGAGTTGTGTGTATAAGAGTGTGACCATCATAGTTGGCCTATTGCACTGTAGCCTAAAGTTCGATAGAGTGTTTCATGCGGGCACGAATCCCATTCACAAAGCCTCCATATCAAAAAGCCTATCAAAGTGCTACGTTTGGTTTTTAGAGTTGCTATCAAAGTGCTAATTGTTTTACTAATAACTTATTTAGATATTTGTTTTTTTATTATTTATTTAGATATTTGACTTGGTTATTTTTGATTTGTATGTCTAATTTAAGTTTATAGTGATTATAAATTATTTTTGGGAAAAAAATCGATAAGCCTATACAGTATGAAAACAAAAACATAACTTAAACTAATAACCAAGTCAAATATCTAAATAAGTTATAGTAAAATATCTTAAACCCTACTTCTTAAATCTTACACTTTAAATCTAAATCTTATATTTAGATTAGTTAACTATAAAGATATAAGTGTTTTTAAATCTTATTAACAAAACATTTTGGTCATTTTAATTTTTATAGGTTATATTTATGGGAAAAAAACTTTGTCTAAGAATTTATTTTAAATTTTTATGGTTGGTTGGTGCAACTTATCTATATTAGTTAACTATAGAGATATAAGTATTTTTAATTTTTTTTAACAAAACATTTTGATCATTTTAACTTTTATATGTTATATTTATGGGAAATAACTTTTTGGGTAATTCTCTTAAATAGTCATTTTTAAGTTTTTGTCACAAAAATAGCCCTCAAAAAATAAAATGACCAAAATAGACTTTTTTTTTGAAATTTTGATTTTTTTTTTTATTTTTTTTTTGAAATCTGAAACCCAAACCCCAAATCCACCCCTTAACTCTAAACCCTAAAGTCCAAATTAGTTAACCCTGGGGGGTATAAATGCATATAAATGCATTTTTTAGCTTCAAAAAAACATTTTGGTCATTTTATTTTTTAAAAACTATTTTTGTGACAAACAAACTAAAAAGGGGTTATCTAAAAGAATTTCTCTAACTTTTTTCTAAGAATTTATTTTAAATTTTTATGGTTGGTTGGTGTAACTTATCTATATTGTACTCTGAGAATCCGAGATTGCCATTCGCCAGCATAAGTATTTGAACTGGAAGTCCTGTCCTATACGAATTGCCAGCGTAAATTAACTTGGCGTTTGCGTAAAAGTTAAAAAAAAAGTCAAATAAAAAAATAGAAAACGAAGCAAAAGTCTCGTGACACATCTCTCCTTTTTCTCGTTCTCTCCGCAGAGAAATCGAAAATTTTCAGTTAAAGGCGACGAGGATGATGGAGACTCCATTACTCGGTTGGCTCTCGCCTCTCGTGATCTCCGTCGTTCTGGTGATCTCCTTCTTCGCATTCTATGGATTTCTCGTGAAGACGAGACGGAACAGTAATAGACAAGACTCTACAACTTCGAAGATCCATCACGATCGGACCGTTACCTCAACCGTTGGATCTCTGAATGTTAACGGTGGAGATACAGTCTCTGACGTTATCGTTGTTGGAGCTGGAGTCGCTGGTTCTGCTCTGGCTTACACTCTTGGGAAGGTCATTATTCTGTTTTCTCTATGTTTGTGTTTTTTAATGATCCAAACTAGGTGGTGACGTTTTGATGATTTTTTTTAGGATATGTGATTGAGAGAGATAAGTGTTTCTGTGTTGTAGGATAAACGTAGAGTTCATGTGATTGAGAGAGATTTATCAGAGCCTGATCGTATTGTTGGAGAGCTCTTACAACCTGGTGGCTACCTCAAGTTACTCGAGTTGGGTATTGAAGGTACGGAAAGATGTAGTTTGGCTATCTGTAGTTACTTTTCTCTGTATATGTTTTCTAGTGATTGACATGCCTTACTTAAATCTAGACCGTAGTTTCAGTTTAGTCACTCTTGTTAAGTCTAGTAGACCCACGTGTAGTCATTGCTAGAATTTTAGAAATCTTATGTTCTTATTAGGCCTGAGTCCTTACTGGTCCAATCTGTAAAAATACCCGAACGAATCATGTAAAGTGGTGTTGGTTATGAGATTTATCCAAGCTGATACGAACCTGGATTAGTGCTTAATTTCATGTTTGTTTTGATATGACATATAAAAATACCTGAATTCAAAGTTTTATTAACCAAACCCGACCAAAACATATATAAACCTTGAATGGGGTGTAAGAGACCCGAAAAACCCAATCCAAATTCGAAGGGTACCATAACGCCTATGCCTAGTTCTTATAGCTCAACATAATACAAAATACCTTTTTCCAACAATAAAATATCTCTCTTTGTCTGTGAACATAGCCGAGTTGTTGAACCACGTTAAATCTCTTGTCTTTTTTTTTTTGTTTATCTATCTGTTTATGAACTATCTTCTCGCGTTCGTTATAACATGACATCATGAGAGCTAATCTACAGATTGCGTGGAGGAAATAGATGCTCAGAGAGTGTATGGCTATGCACTTTTCAAGAATGGGAAACGCATTCGCTTAGCTTATCCCTTGGAGAAGTTTCACACAGATGTATCTGGAAGGAGCTTTCACAATGGGCGCTTTATTCAAAGAATGCGTGAGAAAGCTGCTTCACTTCCCAAGTACGTTTCTGGTTTCACAAATAGTATTAGTTTATGTTAAAACTAATTGAAGATGCATAGAACACTGTTTGAATCACTGAACTATTTACTACTTAAGTTGTTCTTCGGTTGATTAAATCACTTCTCTGTTTTTGATATGGGGCAATAGATTTGAATAATAGGCCTATATGGTAGCTAATGTCTGTTTTTAACTGATATACTCAACAGTGTTCAGTTAGAGCAATGTTCTGTTTTTTGGATCAGTGTTCTGTTTTTGACATGAGGCAAATAGATTTGAATAATAGGCCTATATGGTATCTTTTTTTTTTGGAACACTTTTTTTTGGAACACAGGCCTATATGGTAGCTAATGGCTGTTTTTAACTGATGTATTCAACAGTGTTCAGTTAGAGCAAGGAACAGTTGTTTCTCTTCTAGAAGAGAATGGTACAATCAAAGGTGTGAGGTATAAGAATAAAGCAGGAGAGGAATCAACAGCATTTGCAGCTTTGACTATAGTTTGTGACGGTTGTTTCTCAAACTTGCGTCGCTCTCTATGCAATCCTCAGGTTAACATGCTGTTTACTATTGGTCTCTGTCTTTTTGATTCTATACACACCAACAAAAAAATGCATTAGCTTCACAAGTATATGTCTGTATTACCTTGACGCAGGTCGATGTACCTTCTTGTTTTGTCGGTTTGGTCCTAGAGAACTGCAACCTCCCATATGCAAACCATGGACATGTTGTCTTAGCAGATCCATCACCAATCTTGATGTATCCAATTAGTAGCACAGAGGTCCGGTGTCTGGTTGATGTTCCTGGTCAGAAAGTGCCTTCTATTGCAAATGGTGAAATGGCAAACTATTTGAAAACTGTTGTGGCTCCTCAGGTAATGACTACTTTACCATTCTGTGCACTTTCTTTTCTCTGTTGGTAACACTTGTGTGTTGTCTCTCTGTTGTAGATGCCTCATGAGGTCTATGACTCTTTCATTGCTGCGGTTAACAAAGGAAACATCAAGTCCATGCCAAACAGAAGCATGCCGGCTTCTCCTTATCCAACTCCAGGAGCTTTATTAATGGGAGATGCATTCAACATGCGTCATCCTCTAACAGGTGGAGGAATGACGGTTGCCTTATCCGACATTGTTGTCCTGCGTAATCTCCTTAGACCGCTCCGTGACCTCAGTGACGGTTCCAGTCTCTGCAAATATCTCGAATCTTTCTACACTCTACGGAAGGTACTAAGAGCATGTCCATTGGGAGGTTCTTAGGGAGGGGTTCTTAACGGAAGTTAAGAACCGGTTCTTAACTTTAACAAAGAAAAAGTTAAGAACCGTTCTTAACTTCCGCTAAAAACCCCCCAATGGACATGCTCTAAGACATGAGATATTAAGTTTCTTTGTTTGTGTAACTGTGAAACACTGTCTGAAAAAATCATATCTCTCACTTTGCAGCCAGTGGCGTCAACAATCAACACCCTTGCGAATGCTCTTTACAAAGTGTTCTGTTCATCAAAAGATGAAGCAAGAAACGAGATGAGGGAAGCTTGCTTTGATTACCTAAGCCTTGGAGGCATGTGCACAAGCGGACCAGTGTCTTTGCTTTCCGGTTTGAACCCTCGACCGTTAACTCTTGTCTGCCATTTCTTTGCCGTTGCGGTTTATGGAGTTATACGGTTGTTAATCCCATTCCCTTCTCCAAAACGCATGTGGCTTGGAGTCAAATTGATCTCGGTATGAATCATATTATTCAAATTCTTTTAAAGCTGCGTGATCTTAACACTAAAATGGCAGGGAGCATCAGGGATAATATTTCCAATAATAAAGGCTGAAGGAGTTAGGCAGATGTTTTTCCCAGCAACTGTGCCTGCATACTACAGAGCTCCTCCGGTTAGAGGAGAAACCAAATGTTCATAGTTTCCAATTTGATTCTTCTGTCACAAGAAAATGAAAAAAGGGCACTAAAGAGAAGAACTTTGTGGAGAGTTTTGTTGTGTTAGTGTTCTTTAAACGTATGAAAATGAAGAAACTGTGATGATTATTTCTGTTTTATAGGTTGTGACGTTTGTATTTTACTAATGGAATATCATTCTTTTTCCGTAGCTCCCAAGTGTCTTACTTTTAAAAATTGTTCAATGCGTTTTCTACTATTTTATGCAATAATTAGTTGAAGAAAATTTTGTCACCCCGTGACATTACACGAAAGCACTTAAACGATATATTTTCTCTTGTTTTAGACTGGTGCACATAGATTAAAAAAATAATTATTTTTATATTATAGAAATAAAATATTATTAATTATTTACCTAATTACAATTCAATCAATAATAAATTAGAATATATATTATCATTAGTCATATAATATTAATTGTTAATAACTTTACATAGAAAACTAAAAATGTTATATAATTTGAAACAAAAAAAAATCTCTAAATTGAATTATATTAAAAAACGGAAAGAGTATCATGTTACTGGATTTAACATATTGGAAACTAAAGTGCCAAGTAAAGTTGAAGCACTTCTTTCTTATGGCAAGCTTTATTTTATTTGGTTGCTTAAGAATCGGAGTACATTGTCTCAATGTACATGTTGTTGGTACACCCAATAGTATAATTATACTTATCGTCATTAAAAGGTTATATTATTTTGTAAAATTATTACAATTTTTTGTTTTGAGATTACAAAGATAACATTGAAGACCTTAATGTGAAGAATAATACATTAGTGTTCTTTTTTTTTTGTCGAAATAGTAGTTACTTACCTACTAGGTACATGTATAGAATTCAGAAGGCTTAAATCCAGATGAACCCATAAATATATAAGCTATAACAAGTCTCACAAAGTCGGCAGCAAGTCCATTACGTGTATGCAGGTAGTCAGTAAATGCAGTTATGAAAATCAGTGGTTGGTAGTTTCATTTTATTAATGCGACAAAAAAGTCTGGTGAACATATGGCTTAAGCCACAGTGAAGACAAAACGAATTTAATGTTTCAGAAGAACTATCAATCGTGACACACCCACAACCTGTTGGTCTGCTATATTAAATGGCAGAACAAAATAAATTATTTTATTTAAGTTTGCTACCAGAACACATGAAGACACGAGTGTGTGTGCATGTGTAAACAACATCTCAGTATTGAAATATATAAAAGTGCAACCAGAAACACGAAACAAATATATATATTTGTAAGACTTTGTCAAAAGTTCATATATTTGTAAACAAGAATTCAATAAGTCATAGATTTCCCGTGATTTAGGCGTTACAACAAACGCTTTTCTAACTTTACCAATCATCGTATATTTCCCAATATAAACTTGTTTCATTTTTTCAAAAAAAAAAAAAAAAAAACTAGTTTCGTTCATAGTAAAATATGTAATTTCTGTATTTAAATTGCTTAAGGTTTCATACTTTAATTCTAACTACCACCTGAAATCAGATTTTGGTCCACTTTTCCAAGAAATGACATCTTAAAACCAAAAATAACTTTAATTAATTTTGTGCTAGACTTCGAGTCATTCGATTTTCTTGGCTTAGAAAAGTCAATTAGATAAAACAAAAAAAAGTTTGTTATTTGGTATATATGTTATTTTCAACTTTGGCATAGTTGTTCTATTTGTTTTCATTTCAGCTGCAATATTTGTATTTCTTTATTGACATATTTATAAATTCTATAGTAGATATCAAATTCGGCAAAAGGAATTGATCATGATGATTGTTCTTCAAAAGAAAATCTCAGATTCTTTACCAAACAATGTAATGAAACTTAGATTCTGTCTGTATATTAAATACGATTTATTGTAATTAAATATTTAACAATAGCTTCTTTTAGTACAAATCTATAAACACTCGTTAACTACTATACCTCGATTCCAATAATTTTCTTTTCTTCTCCTTAATCCCCTTAACGTATACTTCTTTAAAAATTAAAATGACAGTTATACAATAAGTAAATTAAAACTTGGATCCTCTAATAGTAACAGCGTGTGATCTGCTACGAGGGTATAACAAATCAGATCCTTTCTTTTGATTCTTAAGTGATCCTTCTTCTTCATTCTCTTCATCAATCCTCGCCATTGGCATCCCTACACTCGAGCTCTTTGGTAAACCTCCTTTTGCAGCCGCAACCGTTCCAACCGCCACGCGGTTTTCTTGCCGCTGCTGAAGCTGAAGCTGTTGGTGTCTGATCATATCAATCTCATTCTTATGTCCTAAACTTCTAACGGAAGCAGCTCTGACCAGCTCGCTGTAGTCATCGTCAAAGGTGAAATCTGAAGACATCCTCCTAGAAGATGTGGTGGAGGAGAAGGCTGAGGAAGTAGTGCTACGGCTTCTCGGAAAGGGAATGGAGACAGCGTCGGCTGAGGAGTAGTGAGTGCGAGCTGCACAGCCTGTGATGCTTCGCATGTAGAGATCACGAGCTTTGCCTAAAACTTTTAGAGGCATGGTAATGATTCTAAAGAATCTGTTCTTGTTTTCTCCTTTTTTTCTCATATTCTCTGTTTTTTGTGTTTCTGTTTTTGGTTTGGTTTGGTTTTGGGGGCATGAAATGGTTTTTATGTATAGGTAGATGGATTGTTTGAAGTCAATTTTTGAGAAAGGAAAAAAAATAGCGTGTTGAAGAAATAAATGGACCATGGTTTTGTTGACTTGGTAGTACGGAGTTATGTTGTGAAATTTTGGACAAAGTCTACGCTAGTTTTTTTTTTTCTTTTAAGTCACGCTGCCAAGAGCGCGTAATTGTTATTTCTCTGCCATTTTATATACGTAACTTGTGATATATCTGATCCAGAGGTAGGGGAAGTCAAAAAGTCCAAATTGAATTTTATAAGAAATTCTCTTAAATAATCATTTTTAATTTATTTATAAAAATATCTCTCAAGAAAAAAATAATTAAAATAATTTTTATTAAATTATAAAATATACATTTATATTTTTAGGATTAATTAATCTAAACTTAGGATTTAGAGTTAAAGGATAAGTTTTTGGGAATGAGGTTTCAAATTTTAAAAAATAAAAAAATAAAAATTTAAAAATTTTAAATGAAAAGAAACTATTTTGGTCATTTTATTTTTGAATGCTATTTTTATGATAAAATCTTAAAAATGAACTATTTGAAAGAATTATCCATTTCTAAATAGGCGGTTATACAATAATTTGTTATATTTAAATAAATTGGATGTGAAGTCATAATTTTTATAATATAAAAATTGAGTAGTTATTATATAATAATCTCAACACTATAAAAGGAAATTTTACACTATGAAAGGAAATTTCTAAGGGCAATGAGTTATGCCACGTTAGAAAAAAAAAAACATCTAATCAAAATATGGACTTTTGCCATGTCAACTCTCCATAACCATAATCACAAATCACACTATCTCATTAGTTTCTTCTCAACTTCCTCCTCCGAACGTACACATTTATCACACACACAAAAACTGGTTGGGTTTCTTATACTACGTACAGATTTTGTTATTTTGTTATTTTCAACTTTGATGGAAAGTGTATAAGTGTATTGCTTTCAAAAAGACACAGCTTTATTCAAACGACAGATCCAAGCTTAAGTAGTATGCTAGTGTTGGTTATTGTTCTCTTTTTTGTTTTTTGGGCGACTATTGTTCTCTTTTTTTTTCCCTAAAGGTTATAGTTTTTCTTTAAGCACATTCGCTCTAAAGCATGTGTTGATTTGTTGATTGTCAGGAGGAAAATGCATGTTGTGCTAGATGCCAAATGTGATCATAGAGAAAAGACACAGAAAACTTTGAGCAAGGATTCAGCAGGTAGTAGCCAACCATCTGATGCTAACAAGATACAACTACACAAACACGGCTGCCACTGCTGATGTTAATATAAACATTGCAAGATGACATGAGGTAGAAACAGCTGCTATCATCTTTGATGTCAAAGATCAAGATCCTTCTGTACTCCATATGGTATGAATAATAATATCTCCAACAATTTTTTCAGCTATATGGAATGATGATGTTTCTCACCATAATTCATACGGAATACTCTGCAGAACATTGTGAACGCAGAATCGTCACCAGTTACGGCCTTCTTTTCTATAATGGAGATATGCAATACAAATAGCTTTTACTCTGTTGTTATTACCTTCTGGTTTCATTTTGCAAGCAAAAGCTATGCCTTGTGGAGGTTTTTACCTTCTCCCAAATGGTAACAAAATCTTCAGACAGAATATGTTATTTGTTTCATCTGAGACTTGAATTTTCGTTTGTAATTAGTTATTGTTTCTTTGACAGCAATCAAAGCCTTAGATTCTCAAGCTTATCTCTCTTTTTAGTCTCTTGTTTGGAAAAATAGAAATGTAGATATATTTGTTTGTGATCTTCCAGTTCTGAAGAGCTAAAGAAATAGAATCTTCACATTGTGAATGTGAGTTCTTTGGTGTATGTGATCAACAATCTCAGGAAAAAAACTTTTTATTACAAAAGTCAATAAGGTAACGGTGAAGGAATAAAAATGAGTCCATTCCATTAATAATCACAGTAAAATTTGTCTATAATTTTGCCTATATAAAGAATTGTACGTTGTTCATTTTTGTATACGAACACCATAATAATATCACCCTTCGCTTTTTGGTATACTTCATCCTTCTCTCATTATTAATACATTTCTTTTTCTTCATTATTAATCTTCTACTTGCGTAATAAATTCACCATTATATATATGGATATATATGTGTATATATATTAGTGATTGTTTTATTAAAATATAAATATTACTCCCTCCGTTTCACTTAAACACATTTCACACATATTAAGAAAATGATTGAAATGCATTTATGATTGTATTAATTACACCTATTTGACCAATAGTATTTGAGATAAATAGATTTATTTATAAAATCAATGCATTTTGTAATTAATATTAAGCTATAAGTTACATTGAAATTCTAAAATGACATTCTTTATGTAACAAGAAAAAAGTGGTAAAATGACACTCTTTGTGAAACATAGGGAATATATAATAGTTTTAACTTTAAAAATTCAGGTTTAATTATGTTTAGCTTGAAAACATGTGTTTTTATATTTTTTTCCAGTGTCATTTCACTTATACGTTTTCAAATTCCAAAAATCAAGCAAACCACCATACAAAAATCATTACTTTTGATGTAAAGTTTTTTTTTTTTTTTTTGATGTAAAGTTTTTATTCACACAATATACAAACACCAAAGCTTGAAAATATTTGAAATTAGATATACACACAAATAAACACACATGCATCACTCAAAAGCATCACAAACCTTGAAGATCCACATTAATAACCTGAGCCGAATCTCCCTTTTCAACAACAAACGTTTTTAGAACCTTCTGAGATGAACTAGTAATCACTTCAACAGCATAATTCCCATGGTACCCTCTAAACGCAAACGCACCGTTCTGATCAGTACGTCCATTAGCATGAGAGAGCCAATCTTTCTTCACAGCCAAAAGCCTTTTACCAGCTTCATTAACATCACCTTCTGCATTCACCAAGTGAGAGTTGTCTCTGCTCATAAACAGCTCCCAAAACCCCCATAACATTATACCTTCAACTGCTGGATGTCCAAAAGCTTCCCACATCATTACTTCCAAATCATCTCCCCTGATGTGTTCATTAATGGATGAGACATCTAACTCCGTGAACCATATCGGTAAACCGAGGATTCCTAGTCTGTCTAGAGCTGAACAAACAATTGGACCCACTGGACTATCGATATGGCCTTGAATCCCAATTCCTCCAACCGGCGCACCCTTTTCTTGCAAGTCAAGAATATGTTCAATGTACTTCTCCGGGCATGATTTTGGATCACATCCGTCTTCTATGTGGTAATCATTCACAAACAATGTCGCGGACGGATCTAGTTGATGTGCGGTCTTGAACATGTTGACTCTTATGTCTTTACCTAGCTTGTCTTGGTAGAATGATCCATGTAACATCTCGTTGTTCACATCGTAATGTTTGAAATTCCCCTTGTACCGGTTCAAAAGACTGGTTAAGCGGTTTTGGACAGCCGTGTTTATGTCGGTTTGGTTCATCTTTTGTATCCACTGCTGAACAGTTGCTTGGACTTCCCAAAAGATACAATGCCCTCTGGTTTCTATGTTGTTGCTACTACACAAGTTGAGCATATCGTCTGCGTCTTGGTAATTAAGCTTCCCTTGTTCTGGCTCCGTCCAGTACCATTTCAGCTCGTTACCGAACACCGCCCAGTTGAAGTTTTTCAAGAAAAAATCGACGAAGTCTTCGTTATCTATACTTGATCTGCTGATGCACGTTCCCACAGGGAAGCTGTTCCTTGTCTGTCTAACTTTAACCGTAGCTCCAGAGAGTTTGCTAGCATCAGCACCGGAGAATTTGAGGATAACGTCGCTTCTACGGATCTGTAAACCAAGAAAATTACTATAAAGTCTCATTTGATATAAAAGATTATTGAAGCAGAGTGTTTTGTGTATATATATACCTTGTCACATTGTCTTCTCAAATGCTTGATTCTCGCGAGTCGATCCACAGGGAAAATCTGCAAGCCAGCGACCATGAGATCAACACCAGAAGAAGGGCCTTGAATATAAACCAAAGCCTTAGATGGTTGCTTCTCAACTCGGAAAGATCCACCAATCTCATGCCATTTATCGTCGTTGATCTCAACTTGTCCACCGTTTATCCACTGGCTATCAATACCAAGTGCAACATTAACATTCTGCGGACTATTAATGCCGGAACCGAGTTTAACCCAAACTGATATTTGGTATGTTAAGAACAGTTTAAGTTTGTCAGTGATCATTTGAGCTGGACCCATCCATGTCTGTGTTCGGTTAGTCACGAGCATGTAGCGCCCACTTAGAGGCTCGTGTGGTCCAAGAGAGTCCCTTGCCAATGGAGGAAGGATTCGAGGGGAGCCTTCTGCGACACTTAGTGTGCAGTTCCCTAATGGGAACCAGCCATTGGTTTTACCATCAGTTAACTGGCTGTTGGTGAGTATGTTTACCCCAAATGCAGGATTCTATAATAAAAGACAACAAATAAAACATGTTTGGAATGAACTTACAATCATGGAACCGACTCGATCATCAGATTAGAGAATATAAGTTCATAACCTCACATATAAACTATGGTGAAAATGTGAAGTGGATCTCTGGACTAACCTCAATAGGTGGGCGCGGTGAAGGAGGGATTTTCTCGGCGTGTTTTAGGGTCAAACTGTTAAGGAGAATATCGGTTCCTGGAGGGGGACCTTCAATGTAAATGACTACTCTTGATGCAGAACCATTGAGGAGAAACTTCCCTTTACACTGTATCCACTCCTTGTCTGTTGCTTGCACACTTTTAAAGAACAAAAAAGTGAAGAACCACTTTAGCATTTTACAATGATTCTTGATCTGAACTATTAGAATGTGATATTGAAGAAAAACTAACTTGGCAATGCCAATGTATTGGTCACGTTGATTTGGATTCTGGACCCATAGAGTAGCTTGCACAGTAGCACTTGTCACATTGTTTCCATATATACGAACAACCGCGGTTGCTTCATATACACGTTTCCTCTCAACTTTCCCAGTAATCTCTTGTTGAATACCGTTCCAGTTCTGTGTACGTTCTGTAGCTGCAGCGAAAGCTTTTCCGGATTGAGGAACTATCTTTCCATCAGCCATGGAGTCATGACATACAATCTTGCAGCTTCTCCCAGACCAGCTATTTAGTCCATCTTCAAAGTTTGGGTTCACTACAAGATTCTCATCTTCCACGGTAACACCTTCTAGTCGTTCCAGCTTTAAAGAAAATCAAATAGGTAAGCGTGAAGGCAAAAACAAATAGTCATTGATATGATTAGTTATATACCTCAGGCTCGCTTTCAAGGTGAATGGTAACAGATTGTATGAGAAGATCAATCCCTGGTGAAGGACCTTCCAAATAGAAAACAACTCTTTCTGGTAAGCTTGGTAATGAGAACATGCCTTCTAATCTCACCCATTTCTCCTTGAATACACAAGTTCTGCAATATTTAAAAAATAAACAAAAATGTTCTTCTTTTGCGAATATTAGACAAAATTTTAATTGTAAAAAAATCATTTACTTTGCGATGAACTGATAGTTTGTTGGTGATTGTTGGTTTTCGAGCTTTAAAGTGGCCATAACCTCTACCAATCCTTGAACAGGACCAGAGACAGCAACAGTTGCAGAAACTTTATAAAGACAACAAGGTTTCACTCTGTTTGTTATGTCTTGCTCTAAGCCTTGCCAAGTTTCTTTCCTGTTCTTGACAACTACGTACTTTGACGGGTCTAATACACCGTGAGAGATACCAGAATCTCTGGTGACAACAGAGGCCTCGCAGCAATTTGGATGCCATGAATGCGTCCCCAAAGAGAAGTCATGATTCACAATAACATTGACACGATCAGAACCGATGATTGGTGCCACATTGTTGTCGTTCTGTTTTGCATGCTGGTAGAGTAAACAGAGAAAGATCGAATCAAAACGTTTAGCTTAGAAATCAAGAAAGTGTGTGAAAAGGTGAACAAGACTTGTGTATGAAGAAAGGAACATGTTGAAAAGACAAACCCTAACCTCTCCATTGTCGTTTCTTAGATTCTCCATGCTGTTTCTTAGTTTCTAACAGAAGAGAATCAAACTCAGAACAAGTTAGCAAATAGGTCAAAGAAAATTTTGATGAAAATATACAAAGATTCAACCTTTATGAGTAAAGTTTAAGACAAACCTTGTCTGGATTGTGATTTCTGCTCTTGTGGGTTGGATTTGAGAAGCAGCAGACCGTGAATCTCTTCATTATATAGACACAGAGATCAAACTGTTATGTGCAACTTGGTGGATCTATCAAGTTGATCGCAGGATTCAAGTGAACTCCAAGAAAAATCAGTGGGACCAGCTACCCAACCAACCTCTTTGAAAATTTATTTCTTTTTCTAAACCTCTTAAACCTAAAGAAGTGATGAGCGCTCTGTTTTCTGGGTTTTAATGTAGAGTCCCTTGGAGGTTGTGCTACGAAAAGACACTAAATATTATCTCTTTCATACTCCTTCCGTTTCATAAAGAGTGTCGTTTTGACATTTTCCACACAGATTAAGAAAATGATTGAAATGTAATTAAGTTGTCATTAATTATATCTATTTGACCAATAGTATTTGAGATAAATAAAATTATTTATAAAAACAATGCAATTTGCGATTAATTTCTAGCTGAAAGTAAGTATAATTTGCATTAAAATTATAAGCTGAAAAAGTGTTAGAATAACACTTATTATGAAACAGAGGGAGTATTGTAAGTAGTTTTATGATTTATAAAATGTAAGTAATTTTCATGTTTCTAGACAACTTTTAACTTTATTGGGTATAATGTAACCAATCAAAGTAAACAAACTAATTTATGATTGGTTAAGCTATATATAATCTATATATTTAATAATATATTTTTAAAAACTAATAATTTTTTTTAATATTTGTGCTTTTACCTAAAACTACATTGTCATAATTTTTGATGTTTTCTTAAAATATGTGGGTTAACCCCTACAAAAATACTGAGTTTTTGGTAAATTCTCTATTTACCAAAGGTTATAGTATTTAATATTTTATTAAATTTCTAACCACATTCTTTATATTTATTAATGTATACTTAACTCTTAAAGGCAAATTGGCATCATTTTTAATTTTTACACAACTAATTTAATAAAACCTTCTATACTACCTAAATTAGTGGAATAACCACAAAGAAATTTCTATTATCTCGAGAAACAGAGAAAACAAATGATCCAAACCTATTTGAACATCATCTTACGTTAGTAACCGATGCAACTATGCATTAAAACAAGATTGACATAATGTTTGAATTTTTCTTAAAATATGTGGGTAAATGTTCTATTTACCAAATGTTATATTTTTTAATCTTTTAAAAAATTTCTAACCAAGTTCTTTATATAAATTAATGTATGCTTAACTCTTATAAGGATAATTTGACATCATTTTTAATTTTTACACAATTAATTTATTAAAACTTAATATACTGCATAAATTACTAGAATAACCACAAAGAAAATTTTATTATCTCGAGAAACAGAGAAAACAAAAGATCCAAACCTCTTTGACCATCATCTTACGCCAGTAAACGATGCAACTATGCATTAAAACAAGATTTTCATAATGATTGATTTTTTCTATATGTGGGTTAACCCCTACGAAAATATTAAGTTTTTGGTAAATGTTCTATTTACCAAAGGTTATAGTTTTTAATCTTTTAAAAAATTTCTAACCAAGTTCTTTATTTGTATTAAATGTATGCTTAACTCTTTTAAGGGTAATTTGGCATCGTTTTTAATTTTACACAATTAATTTATTAAAACTCTATATACTACTTAAATTCCTAGAATAACCACAAAGGAGTTTTTATTATCTCGAGAAACGAAGACAACAAAGGATCCAAACCACTTTGATCATTATCCTACGTTAGTGAATGATGCAACTATGCATTAAAACAAGATTGTCATAATTTTTGAATTTTTCTTAAAATGGCCATGTTCTTTTTATTAACGCCGCGATTACAGGGAGAGACCAAAAACTACACCTATTTTCACGGCAAATACACCGTTGGTGGAACAAAACCGATTTTTTTCTCAGTCGCTGCGGTAAAAATAAATAATAACTCTAACGCTGACAGGTAGTAGCGTTAGCGACTTCCGCAAATTGTGCCTCCGTCAACTTGTTGGCGTTAGATTTAATTTTCAAAACCAGTTTAATTTGCTTTTGTTAAAGTGAATTTTTTTGACACAGACGCTGGCCGCAGCGGCCATTAAAAGAACATAGCTAATAAGTGGGTTAATCCCTACGAAAATACTGAGTTTTTGGTAAAAAATTTATTTACAAAGGTTATAGTCTTTAATGTTTTATAAAATTTCTAACCACATCCCTTATATGTATTAATATATTCTTAACTCTTTTAAGGGTAAATTGGCATCGTTTTTATTTTTTACATAATTAATTTAATAAAACTTTGTATACTGTCTAAATTAGTGGAATAACTACAAATAAATTTCTATTATCTCGAGAAACGGAGACAACAAAGGATCCAAACCTCTTTGATCATCATCCTACGTCAGTGAACAATTCAACTATGCATTAAAATAAGAATGTCATAAATTTAAAAAAATTCTTAAAATATCTGGGTTAACCCCTTCGAAAATACTGAGTTTTCGGATTATTCTCTATTTACCAAAGGTTATAGTCTTTAATGTTTTATAAAATTTCTAACCACATTCCTTATATTTATTCATGTATGCTTAAATATTTTAAGGGTAAATTGGTATCATTTTTAATTATTATACAACTAATTTAAAAAAACTTTGTATAATGCCTAAATTAGTGGAATAACTACAGAGAAATTTTTATTATCTCGAGAAACGAAGAAAACAAAAAACCCAAACCTCTTTGACCATCATCCTACGTCAGTAAACGATGCACTATGCATTAAAACAAGATTTTCATAATTTTTGAATTTTTCTTAAAATATGTGGGTTAACCCCTACTAGAATATTGAGTTTTCCGTAAATGTTCTTTTTACCAAAGGTTATAGTCTTTAATGTTTTATAAGATTTCTAACCATATTCTTTATATGTATTAATGTATGATTAACTCTTTTAAGGGTAAATTGGCATCTTTTTATTTTTTACACATTAAATTTAATAAAACTTTATATACTGCCTAAATTAGTGGAATAACGAGAAAGACATTTCTATTATATCAAAAAATGGAGACAACAAAAGATCTAAACGTCTTTGACCATAATCCTACGTCAGTAAACGATGCAACCATGCATTAAAACAAGATTGTCATAATTTTTGAATTTTTCTTAAAATATGTGGGTTAACCCCTACGAAAATACTGGGTTTTCTGTAAATGTTCTATTTACCAAAGGTTATAGTTTTTAATATTTTTTAAAATTTCTAACACAAATTTTTATATGTATTAATGTATTCTTCACTCTTTTAAGAATAAATTGGCATCGTTTTAAATTTTTACACAATTAATTCATCAAAACTTTATATATTACCTAAATTAGTGGAATAACCATACATAAATTTCTATTATCTCGAGAAACGGAGACAACAAAGGATCCAAACCTCTTTGACCTCATCCTACGTCACAGAACGATGCAAATATGCATTAAAACAAGATTGTCATAATTTTTGAATTTTTCTTAAAATATGTGGTCCAACCCCTACGAAAATACTGAGTTTTCGGTAAATTCTCTATCTACTAAAGGTTATAGGCTTTAATGTTTTATAAAATTTCCAACCACATCTTTATATGTATTAATGTATGCTTAACTCTTTTAAGGGTAAATTGGCATCGTTTTTAGTTTTTACACAAATAATTTAATAAAACTATATAGACTGCCTAAATTAGTGGAATAACCACAAAGAAATTTCTATTATCTCGAGAAACGGAGATAACAAAGGATCCAAACCTCTTTGACCATCATCCTACGTCAATGAAAGATAAAACTCTGCATTAAAACAAGATTGTCATAATTTTTGAATTTTTCTTAAAATATGTGGTCTAACCCCTACGAAAATACTGAGTTTTCGGTAAATTCTCTATCTACCAAAGGTTATAGGCTTTAATGTTTTATAAAAAATTTAACCATATTCTTTATATGTATTAATGTATGCTTAACTCTATTAAGGGTAAACTGGCATCGTTTTTATATTTACACAATTAATGTAATAAAACTTTCTATACTTCTTAAATTAGGGGAATAACCACAAAGAAATTTCTATTATCTCGAGAAATAGAGACAACAAAGGATCGAAACCTCTTTGACCATAATCCTATGTCAGTAAACGATGCAACTATGCATTAAAACAAGATTGTCATAATTTTTTAATTTTTCTTAAAATATGTGGGTTAACCCCTACGAAAATATTGAGTTTTCGGTAAATGTTCTATTTACAAAAGGTTATAGTCTTTAATCTTTTAGAAAATTTCTAACCACATTCTTTATACGTATTAATGTATGCTTAAATCTTTTAAAGGTAATTTGGCATAGTTTTTATTTTTTACACAGTTAATTTAATAAAAAATTATATAATGCCTAAATTAGTGGAATAACAACAATTAAAGTTATATTATCTAGGGAAACAGAGACAACAAACGATCCAAACCTCTTTGACCATCATCCTACGTCAGTGAACGATGCAACCCTGCATTAAAACAAGATTGTCATAATTTTGATTTTTTCTTAAAATATATAGGTTAACACCTATGAAATGTTCTATTTACCAAAGGTTATAGAAATGTTTTATAAAATTTCTAACCATATTTTTATACGTATTAATGTATTCTTAACTCTTTTAAGGGTAAATTGGCATCATTTTTAATTTTTACACAATTAATTTATAAGACTTTATATACTGCCTAAATTAATGGAATAAACACATAAAAATTTCTATTATCTCCAGAAATGGAGACAACAAACGATCCAAACCTCTTTGACCATCATCCTACGTCAGTGAACGATGCAACTATGCATTAAAACAAGATTGTCATAATTTTGATTTTTTCTTAAAATATGTGGGTTAACCCTACGAAAATATTGAGTTTTCGGTAAATGTTCTATTTACAAAAGGTTATAGTCCTTACTGTTTTATAAAATTTCTAACCACACTCTTTATACGTATTAGTGTATGCTTAACTCTTTTAAGGGTAATTTGGCATCGTTTTTAATTTTTACAATTAATTAATTAAAATTTTATATACTGCCTAAATTAGTGGAATAACCATAAAGAAATTTCTATTATCTCGAGAAACAGAGAAAACAAAGGATCCAGACCTCTTTGACCATCATCCTACGTCAATAAACGATGCAACTATGCATTAAAACAAGATTGTCATAATTTTTGAATTTTTCTTAAACTAAGTGCATTAACCCTACTAGAATCTTGAGTTTTCAGTAAATGTTCTATTTACCAAAGATTATAGTATTAAATGTTTTATAAAATTTCTAACCACATTATTTATATATATTAATGTATGCTTAACTCATTTAAAGGTAAATTGGCATCGTTTTTAATTTTTAAACAATTAATTTAATAAAACTTTATTTACTGCCTAAATTAGTGGAATAACAACAATGAAATATCTCGAGAAACAGAGACAACAAAGGATCCAAAACTCTTTGACCATCATCTTACGTCAGTGAACGATGCAACTATGCAGTAAAATAAGATTGTCATAATTTTTAAATTTTTCTTAAAATATGTGGGTGTACCCCTATGAAAATATTAAGTTTTCGGTAAATTCTCTATTTACCAAAGGTTATAGTCTTTAATATTTTATTAAATTTCTAACCATATTTTTATATGTATTAATGTAAGCTTAACTATTTTATGGATAAATTGGCATCGTTTTTAATTTTTACACAATTAATTCATTAAAACTTTATATACTGCCTAAATTAGTGGAATAACCACACATAAATTTCTATTATCTCGAGAAACGGAGATAACAAAGGATTCAAACCTCTTTGACCATCATCCTACGTCACTAAAAAATTCAACTATGCATTAAAACAAGATTATCATAATTTTTGAGTTTTTCTTAAAATATGTGGGCTAACCCCTACGAAAATACTGAGTTTTCGGTAAATTCTCTACTTACTAAAGGTTATAGGCTTTAATGTTTTATAAAATTTCTAACCATATTCTTTATATGTATTAATGCATTCTTAACTATTTTATGGTTAAAATGGCATCATTTCTATATTTACACAATTAATTTAATAAAACTTTCTATCCTACCAAAATTAGTGAAAGAACCACAAAAAATTTCTATTATCTCGAGAAACGGAGACAACAAAGGATCCAAGACTCTTGACCATCATCCTACGTCAGTGAACGATGCAACTATGCATTAAAACAAGATTATCATAATTTTTGATTTTTTCTTAAAATATATGGGTTAACTCCTACGAAAATATTGAGTTTTTGGTAAATTCTTTATTTACCAAAGGTTATAGTCTTTAATGTTTTATAAAATTTCTAACCACATTCTTTATATGTCTTAATGTATGCTTCACACTTTTAACGGTAAATTGGCATCGTTTTTAGTTTTTACACTATTAATTTAATAAAAGTTTATATACTGCCTAAATTATGGGAATAACCACAAAGAAAATTCTATTGTCTCGAGAAACAGAGACAACAAAGGATCCAAACCTCTTTGACCATCATCCTACGTCAGTGAACGATGAAACTATGCATTAAAACAAGAATGTCATAATTTTGAGTTTTTCTTAAAATATGTGGGTTAACCCCTACGAATATATTGAGTTTTCGGTAAATATTCTATTTACTAAAGGTTATAGTATTTAATGTTTAATAAAATTTCTAGCTACATTTTTTATATATATTAATGTATGCTTAACTCATTTAAAGGTAAACTGACATCATTTTTAATTTTTAAACAATTAATTTAATAAAACTTTATTTACTGCCTAAATTAGTGGAATAACAACAATGAAATATCTCGAGAAACGGAGACAACAAAGGATCCAAAACTTATTGACCATCATCTAACGTCAGTGAACGATGCAACTATGCATTAAAACAAGATTGTCATAATTTTTGAATATTTCTTAAAATATGTGGGTTTACCCCTACAAAAATATTAAGTTTTCGGTAAATTCTCTATTTACCAAAGGTTGTAGTCTTTAATATTGTATTAAATTTCGAACCATATTTTTATATGTATTAATGTATGCTTAACTCTTTTAAGGGTAAATTGGCATCATTTTTAATTTTTACATAATTAATTTAATAAAATTTATATACTGCCTAAATTATTGTTATAACCACACATAAATTTCTATTATCTCGAAAAATGGAGACAACAAAGGATCCAAACCTCTTTGATCATCGTCATATGTCAGTAAACGATGCAACTATGTATTAAAATAAGATTGTCATGATTTTTTATTTTTTCTTAAAATATGTGGGTTAAACCCTAGGAATATACTGAGTTTTTGGTAAATTATCTACATACCAAAGGTTATAGTTTTTAATGTTTTATTAAATTTCTACCCACATTTCTATATGTATTAATATATTCTTAACTAATTTAAATGTAATTTGGCATCATTTTTAATTCTTACACAACTAATTTGATGAAACTTTATATAATACTTAAAATAAAATAATAACTACACATAAATTTCTATTATCTCGAGAAACAAAGACAACAAAGGATCCAAACCTCTTTGACAATCATCCTACGTCAGTAAAAGATGCAACTATGCATTAAAACAAGATTTTCATAATTTTTAATTTTTTCTTAAAATATGTGGGTTAACCCCTACGAATATATTAAGTTTCGGTAAATGTTCTATTTACCAAAGGTTATAGTCTTTTATATTTTATAAAATTTCTAACCACATTTCTATATGTATTAATATATGCTTAACTGTTTTAAAGGTAAATTGACATCACTTTTAATTTTTACACAATTAATTTAATAAAACTTTATATACTGCCTAAATTATTGTTATAATCACACATAAATTTCTATTATCTCGAGAAACAGAGACAACAAAGGATCCAAACCTCTTTGACCATCGTCATATGTCAGTGAACGATGCAACTATGCATCAAAACAAGATTGTCATAATTTTTGAATTAATCTTAAAATATGTGGGTTAACCCCTACGAAAATTCTGAGTTTTTGGTAAATTCTCTATTTACCAAAGGTTATAGTCTTTAGTATTTTATAAAATTTCTAACCACAATTTTTATATGTATTAATGTATTCTTAATTCTTTTAAGGGTAAATTGGCATCGCTTTCAATATTTACACAATTAATTTAATAAAACTTTATATATTGTCTAAATTAGTGGAATAACCACAAAGAAATTTATATTATCTCGAGAAACGGAGAAAATAAAGGATCTAAACCTCTTTGACCATCATCCTACTTCAGTGAACGATGCAACTATGCATTAAAACAAGATTGTCATAACTTTTGAGTTTTTCTAAAAATATGTGGGTTAACCCCTACAAATATATTAAGTTTTCGGTAAATGTTTTATTTACCAAAAGTTATAGTTTTTAATATTTTATAAAATTTCTAACCATAATTTTTATATGTATTAATATATGCTTAACTGTTTTAAAGGTAAATTGGCATCATTTTTAATTTTTGCACAATTAATTTAATAAAATTTATATACTGCCTAAATTACTGTTATAACCACACATAAATTTCTATTATCTCGAGAAATGGAGAAAACAAAGAATCCAAACCTCTTTGACCATCTTCATATGTCAGTAAACGATGCAACTATGCATTAAAATAAGATTGTCATGATTTTTGAATTTTTCTTAAAATATGTGGGTTAACCCCTACGAATATACTGAGTTTTTGGTAAATTCTCTATATACCAAAGGTTATAGTCTTTAATGTTTTATTAAATTTCTAACCACATTTATATATGTATTAATATATTCTTAATTGTTTTAAAGGTAATTTGACATCATTTTTAATTTTTACACAATTAATTTGATAAAACTTTATATAATACTTAAAATAAAAGAATAACCACACATAAAATTCTATTATCTCGAGAAACAGAGACAACAAATGATCCAAACCTCTTTGACCATCATCCTACGTCAGTAAGCGATGCAACTATGCATTAAAACAAGATTTTGATAATTTTCAAATTTTTCTTAAAATATGTGGGTTAACCCCTACGGATATATTGAGTTTTCGGTAAATATTCTATTTACCAAAAGTTATAGTCTTTAATGTTTTATAAAATTTCTAACCATATTTTTATATGTATTAATGTTTGTTTAACTCTTTTAAAGGAAAATTGGCATCGTTTTTAATTTTTACACAATTAATGTAATAAAAATTTATATACTACATAAATTAAAGAAATAACAACAAAGAAAATTCTATTATCTCGAGAAACGGAGAGATCTAAAACTCTTTGACCATTATCCTACGTCAGTGAACGATGTAACTATGCATTTAAACAAGATTGTCATAATTTTTGAATTTTTCTTAAAATGTGTGGGTTAACCCTACAAAGGTAAATATTGTTTGTTAAGTAGTACTATTAACTAACTACAAAAGCAGAATATATTTTTTTGTTTATCAACGAACCCAAGATATAGTTCATTTGATGTGCTACGGAATACCTCATTAAGAGAAACGTCAACACATAATTAATTAACATGTTTTTTACTCCTACAACCAGAAGATTAAAAAGGTTATTTCTCAAAAAACTTGTGGCAATCTTAAAAATTATCATTAAATTTCCAAAAGGAAAAGGACTAACAGGGTTAGCCTAATGTCATAACTGAAGATATCATCTCAGTGTTATGGATTATCCTAATCGAAATAAGTTAGATATTTGGTACAAGACAAATAAGAGTATAAATCAACATGAGCAGAGTTGTATAATTATCTAACAGGGTTTTCATTGTTTTTAAGATAAACACAATTATGTGCAACCTTTTATATAAAAAAACTAGAGTTGTATCCCTTAAACCGCCGTTTTATATCAATTTATTAATAAAATTTAACCTTTCTAAAACTAGAGGCAGAAATAATTGTTTTGGCCTCCCATCCCTAAAATATTAGGACCGGCCTAGTTGCTGGTTTGGTTGATGACTTAAAGCAAAATCTGTTACACAATTTGCGAGAAACAAAAAGGAAAAAAGAAGGTAAGAGGTAATCATCGCGAGGAAGAACAAAACTTTGAAGATTAGTTAAGAGCTCCCAAGTTGCTAATTATTTTCTAATTGTTTATGCTTGGATTGCTTGCATTGGAAGCAAACTAGTCTTTTGTACTCTAATCGTAGGTGGAAGGTTGGTTGAAAATGTTCTTATTTCAAAAGGCTATCGAATTAATAGAATGACAAGTAAATCCAAACGTATTTTAAAAGTGATATGTACCGAAATTTTCATTAAGAAAGTGCCTACATATTGAAAATGTTACATCTTTGCTTCTACACTTATCCATCAGCATCAAATATACAAACTCACCTCATTAGTTTCCCCCTAATTATCTGATTTATTTTTGCTAATCAAAAACCAGTGGCACAGAGAAAACTAGATAGTGGTGTTTGTTGTCACACTAAATTCTTACTTATTTCTCAATAGCCGATTGGTTATGCCTATTTCTCCTATATATCAGATCCAGTGGGTAGGGTTTTGTTGTTTTAGTCACACATACCTTCAAGCCTGGTGATGCAGCTGGTCAGTATCAATATACACCCATCCATTTATTGTTTAGAGAAAATTACATGTCAATCACATTTTACTAGGTTCTTTTCACACAAAATTGTTTTTTAGTTATAAACCCCAGCCTGGAGGTTTTTATGTGATATTCACTAATACGTTTAATATGGAACTTTGGTGCGTCTTGATGTTTGAAGAGCGCATGATTGCTTATACAACTCGGCAGTTGAGGAAGCACGAGGAAAATTATCCTATACATGACTTGGAAATAGCAGTGTTTGTGTTTGCACTTAAAACTTGGTAGTCATACATGTATGGAGAAGAGGTTTAGGTGTTCATGGACCATATGGATGAATCATGTTTTTTTCGAGACATTGTTCGATAAAAAGAAGAAGAACAAAATGGATTCCGCAAGTAGATGAGATTCATTGTCCATCTTCATACATTTGTTTTATTCCCTTATGGTTTACGTATGATCAATCAAATTTGCAAGAGCTGTTATTGGGTCATATGTATTACATTGAAAGTTGTGGATACATAGACATTGATGTAGCTTTTTAAGCAATACAATATTTTCATTTGGATTTTAGACACCAAACAGTTACAAAGAAAATACCAAACTATTACATTTTTTTAACTCTCATGCATGGATCTCAAACTCACTCATGGATAGTCCGGAAGGGCTTGTATGTCTTGACACTACTTATCAGTCCAGCGATGGATCCAGCCGCAGCTAAGAGGGAGACAATCAAGCAAACCCAGCACAACATTTTCAGCCCAATCCATCTAGGAGAGTATTTCTTAACCTTAGTTTGTGCTATGTGCATC
>MU106568.1:0-105979 GCA_012274485.2 Sinapis alba
ATGGCATTGGCATACCCAGGAGGAGGAGGAGGTCCTGAGGGTAGATATCCATCGCCTGTCTGTGGGCTATAAGAAATCTTTGTCTGCTGAGGAGGAGCCAGTGGTGGTGGTGCACCGTATCCGTAACCTTGCATAGACTGTTGAGGAGGTCCAGCGTATGGTGATTGCATTTGCATGCTGCTTGGCAATGGTTCTACTGGAGATTGGTTGCTTGGTGGTGGTGCAGGAGAGTATGTTGGGTAGCCTCCACTGGACTGTGGCCTCGCCTGTGGCTGGGGAGGCCAGTTTTGCTGGTACTGAGGGAACGACTGAGTATGGGCTGAGCTTGGGTGAGATGGAGCAGGAGGTGGGGGCATAAACTGAGCCTGAGCTGGTGGTGCTTGAGGCTGAGATGGTGGAGCAGGAACGGGTACAGGTGCAGGTGTGTTTTGAAGCTGTGTATTAGGAGGCATGTAATACTGCTGCTGCTGCTGCTGTTGTTGTGGCTGCGCTGGTGGCTGTGGTGGTATTTGGTGAGGCAAAGCAAGTGCAAGCTGCTGGTTGTGTGCATCAGAAGTGTTCTCACTCTTCTTAGGCTCTGGAACAGGCTCCTCACTTTGTTGGGAGTGAGACGGGGAAGAAGAATCTTTCTGCACAGGTTGAAGCCTCGCTAGGTCTTTCTGCGTATCTGCCAACTCTTGCTTGTCTCTGAGAATCTGGACTGACCTACACACCTACATCAAAAAAAAACATCAATAACCCCCCAAAAAGGACTTAAACATTACATAAACACAAACCTCTTGAAGATGTTTCTCCATAGATCTAAGCTTAACATCAGCCTCCTCATTATCACGAGTCAAATCCGATCTCATTTCACCAATAGTCTTCTCAAGATTGTAACAATAGAGTTCAAGCTGGGACAAGCGTGAGCTAATGCCTTCAAGAAAGCGCATCACATTGTCTGTATACTTCTTCATGGTTCTTTCGACAGTAGCAGTAATATCTTGGCTCAAAGAGTCTTCTGGTGGACTGTAAGAGCTTGTAGGAAAAACCGAAGACCTCGCCATCCTTATCTTGTGAAACTCCTGAAAACAAAAAAAAAACTAGCCTCAGTATCATCTTCCAGACACAACCTATATAGAAAATACAGCAACAAGGCATGTCTATAGGTTTCGATTTACCTAAGAAAACGTATCATCTTACTTCGAATTCAGAACCGGAACCGGTTAACTACAATTTTATGAAATTCCCAAATCGAAACCCTAGAATATCAATAACACAGATGGGAGGCGGAATCTGATTTTCACCTTATTGGAGTTGGTAGCAGCGATCGCAGGATCGGTGTTGGAACCGTTAGAGGAGTCCTGGTTGGTGAAGTCGTCGTAAGAGCGGAGGATATCATCGGCCCCGAGATCGAATCCCGAGTTGACCCGACCCGAGGATCCAGACGCCATTGATCCGAACAATCAAATCGATTTGTGATAACTAACAAAAAGGGTAACGCTAGTGTTTCTCGTTTTCTTCGAACCTTTGCAACAACGCAAGCAGAAGAAGAGAAGAGAGAAGGAAACAACCAAACCGACTTTTCCTCTTGTTTTTGTATTAATATTTGTAATTTAGTCCCCAAATAGTTTGATTGTTTAAATTCTTCCCCTTTGTTTGGTTTATTATTTAATAACAACCCTTTTGTAATTCTTAACGGCGTCGTTTCAGGATGATGTGGTTATGTGATTTTATTTAACATGTTGATAAAACTCTTGGGCAGATATTAATCCACAATCACTTGGGTGGTAATTAAAATGTTTTACATTCTAGAGTAAGCTAAGTTGTTGGCTACTTGATTTCCTTAATGATCAATTATTCCCGATAAGATACGGGTATGGATTATAAAATAGGTTTTGCCCGGTGAATTTCTAGTGTTTTATAAAGTAGTTACAGAACTAGGATTCCTTTGTTTACTAAAGAAAAATGACCGAAGATCATTTGAATTAAATAGTGAGAGGAGTACTAATAATATTTCACGAGATAACATTAAACTAGACCTAGAGAAATCTCACCAATAACCATATGGAGTTGGGATTCGTTTATCGTATCCACAAATAAGATGATCCCATCAATTTTCATTTAAGATTACACAAAATCAAATAATCTGATCCACTTGTTCAATGCCCTTGTTCCCCCGTCATTAGTGTTTCGACCTTATCGTATGCATGACTTTAATCCAAACAAAATGTTACTTAAAAATCCCCACACAATTCATGTTACTTCAAAATGAAAACAAAAAAAAAACAAATAGTTCACGAGAGCCTAAACAAAATCGAAAATTTTATATCAATGATTTTGCATGAACGAATTAACGTGGTGGGTCACCAACTAATTATTAACAACGGAATGTTCATATATGATATTATCTCATATGGTAACATATATATATAAAGTCTTTAGAAGAGGCAAAACAAGAGAACAGTGAAAAGCAATGCGTGTGTGCAGACAAGAGGGATCGATACATGAGAAGATGATGTGGCGGTCATGACGTCGGTGCAATCAAGCCCTTCTTTGCCTTCTTTGCACATGTTTGCGAATATACCCGGAGGATAACGACCATAGATATTGATGTAGCTGAACATCGTGGAGGCACATTCTGTCTTCTCATCGTTAAGAGCTTCCGCAAATGGGCATGCAAAGTCCTTGAAGGCGGAGCAACATGCCTTGGCTGGATAGCTTGGGCCTTTGCATCTACTCGTTATGATTGTGTAGTTCTTGCTCGCAAAATCTTCTTTGCATGCTGTTTTTATCACATCACGTATTAAACAAAGACATTGAATCTTGCTTGTTTATAATTAGATTTTGGATTAGCTAATCATTAATGAAGCATGCATGAGCCATATAACGATCAATGATTCAAAATATTCTTACGTAGTTTTGCCTGAAGAAGAGCTCGGCTTGAGGCTGGGTGTGACTCAAATTCATCAACTGCACATGCAGAGAAATTTCATTACGTTTTTTTCAAGAACGTGAAACATTTCTTTCATAGACAGATATACTATGTTTGAAATATTAGTAAATTACGAGAGATGTGGAGAGACGATGCGAATCCAGACAAGAGGATGATTGAAAGAAGAGAAACCAAACAATGAGGATAAATCTCCATGCTTCTGTTTCCTCCTTTGTATTTGTCTTTGTCACATTTGGTTTTCTAAACGTTTTTTTTTTTTTTGTTAATTTGTTTTTTCGTGTTTTGGAGTTATAGGAGGAGAGAAAAATGCTGCGGATCGTTGAAGTAGACGAAATAATATCATTGACATGCCAACGTAATTTTTCCTATTTTAATCCTTCAAGAAAAACCATCAAATTCCCGTAAACCAATTTGAATCGTTGAAGGCAACATGCTCCAACAATTTGATATGAGACTTTGAGAACATTATCATCAACGTGCATGTATAATGTTATATCTACGGCTAAAACAATATTATCTATATACAAATACAAGCGGCAACTATACTCCAATCCTTTTGTTATTATTTCTTTAAACATAAACTATGTGATAAATTATGTTGGGGAATGGGGGTAAATGGATGCTCTGTAGGGTGATTAGATATGTTTTAGGTTCTCTTAACAATGATTTATTATAATTGAAAATTATATTAAACAATAATAATAAAAGGTATTTTCCCAACCTGATGCCCGAATGTATTTTTCAGCCGTCACTTTATCAGTTAACAGCACCCACGGTGAATTTTTAGGATCTTAAGAGGTTTTGTGGAGGTTTTGGTTTTACCTTTCAGAGTTAGTTTTTGACATTGTTAAGTATTAAGAGGACCTAATAGAAATCGTCTAAGGCTTTTCTGTTAATTTTAAATTGTTTTTTGGTAAAATAATTTTAAGGTGATTATATACGACAAATAATAGTGTAAGAGACAGTTCTTATTTAGAGGTTTTAAGAGCCGTATTTTGCACTGTTCACGAGTTCCATATGTTAGTGGGGACCACGAACAATGTAAGAGACCTTCTTAAAAAACTGGGTTAATAATGCTCTAATTATCTTTGGAAATTTGACTGAATGAATGAGAGACTATAGGCTTTCTTGGTTTTGAAAACCAGAATATAACCGCTTATATTTGTGTGGAGAGTTTTCCAAGGATTCTACAATACTCAAAAAAATCAAAAGATCATCATGTAAATGTTTTCTTTTAAAAGTATAATCCAAAAATGAGATCTGACCTGATTAAATTATATAGTAAATCATAAAATATGAAAATTGAATGTTTATTTGGGTCTTGAGATATGGTTCCGTTTTATAAACAAAAATGGTGACGGCGCAACAAATATGAATATTTAGGCAGTGTTTTATCGATTCAAGGAGTAAATTTGGGGTTGTCTACTGACAATTACTATATTTAAAATTTAATATTGATCTGTTGGACATGACGTGTGACCTAATTGTCTTTTGTGGTTTAATTATATGTCTATTGGTTGATAAGACCTTTAATTAAGGCTTCAATGAAAACTTAGTATACTCCGATTCTAATTTAGTGAAGCAACTAACCTAATTGACATTGTTATTCACTCAGCACTTCTTTTTCCAACTACTACTCATCACCTAAAGCACTTCTATTAGTGGTTTCTCATTAAATGTCTTTAAAAGTATCTCATAACTAAACAACTTAAAATAATAAAAGGAAAATAACAAATTGAGATGAATTTCTCATTCGATTGAGATAAATTAAATATATTAGAGATGCTTTTCCTATAAACGGTTAAGTTTTATTTATAACTTAAAAATTTTATATATGTAATTATACTGACATGTTTATTTTATAAAAAATATTGATGCTTTAATAATTATAAAATGAGAGATTTTCGTAGATAATCAATTTTAGTTTATTCTTCACAAAAATAGTTTTTAAGGAAGAATATGATTAAAATAGATTTTCCTAGAAGCTAAAAATTTTATCTATATGCATTTATACTCTTAGAATTAATTAATTTAGACTTTAGAATTTAGAGTTAAAGGGTGGGTTTGGGGATAAAGTTTTAAATTAAAAAAAAAGTTGAAAATTTCGAAAAAATATTATTTTAGTCATTTTATTTTTTTAAAGCTATTTTTGTGACAAAATTTTTTAAAAAACTATTTAAGAAATTTGTCCTTATAAAATTTTAAAGTTAAATAAGGAAAAAGTTCAAAAAATTCAAATGGAAAAGGAAACTTTACTAGGACTTAACAAATAGGGAAATAATGGCGTGGCGGTGTTCTATGGTGTGGCCAGAAGCTGTCAAATTCTTATCTTATAAAAATGAAATATGGATAAACCGATAAGAGCATGATTATCCAAGTCTCTTAAGGGGGTCTCTTGCACTATTCGCGGGCCCCATTAACATGTGGGGCCCGTGAACAGTNCAAGAGACGGTTCTTAAAACTCTTAAATAAGAACCGTCTCTTGCACTGTTCACGGGCCCCATTGACACGTGTCGACACGCGATTGGTTTAATTTTTTTTTTTTTTTTTTTTGGAAAAACAGAAAAAGTAAAAAAAAAAAAAAAGAATTAAGAGACCCCAAAAGGGGTCTCTAGGATAAAGATGCCCTAACGTAATGGGGCAATTTGACAGTTTCTAGTATTTTATAGATCATTTTTCAAAATTGTGCCTATATCTGTTCTGTAGTTGTGATTAAACTTTTTTATTAGTATCGTCTTGTTTGCTTTTTTAAACAAACGATGCTGGTCCGTTGCTGACCTTTTTAAAGAAAACTAAAATTTTAAAAGAAGAATGTCATTTCGTTACTTTATCTACTAATTTAATTAGGTAGACGTTCTTTAAAAAAAATAATTTCTCCGGATTTAGTTTTTACACCTTATAAAGTAATAAATAATAGTTATGTGTGCGTGTGCGTGTATAATACAAGCTCTCGTGCTTCTGCACCACCGTCGATCTGTTAATATTCTTACCCATTCGATCTGCTCTCTCTTATTCCAAATAATTCTCCTCACTTTGTTCTTCAGCCATAACCCTATGAGGTTTCCAAAGGCTAAACTACTAAACTAGCATCTAAAGTCGACAGAGATCCATCGGTACGTTTCTGAATCATCACTCTTTATTTATATATCTATGTTGTTGCGCTTGTAACTAATCAATAGATCTGCACCGTTTTCTTGAATAACTACACACAGTCGCACGGAGATGATTCTTTCCGATTATACTATATGTCATTTTTAGATCATACGATTACGAATAAACTCCTTGGCCCTTGCTATGTTATTTGATTAGTTTCCCATTTGTCATCACTTCTTTAGTTCTTTGTTTAATTAACCACTACGTTTCTTTAATTATTTAGTTTCTTTTTCTTATATGGTATATGAATAATAACCTGAAAAAGTGATTAGGTCAAGTCGTCATAATATAACTCCAACTTGTTACTTCTAAAATTATTATTATCTTCATCTTTTTCTCTCCAAAATTCGTAGGTGAAATATCATCAGTCAAGTGAATGGGTGACTCTGGAGGAGACTTCGACTGCAACATATGTTTGGATCAGGTTCGTGACCCGGTCGTGACTTTGTGTGGCCACTTGTTTTGTTGGCCCTGCATTTACAAGTGGACTTATTCCACCAACATTTCAAGACAACGCGTCGACCAGTACAATAATATGAAGGAACCCACAAAATGTCCAGTCTGTAAAACCGATGTCTCTGACGCTACGCTTGTCCCTATCTACGGGCGGGGGCAGAAAATCCCCCAGTCTGGCTCAAACGTACCGAACAGACCATCCGGTCCGGTTTACGACTTGAGAAGACTCAGAAGAGTAGGTCAACTTGTAGGAGAAGGTGAGAGTCCACGGTACATGTATAGAATGCCTGATCCAGTGATGGGTGTGGTATGCGAAATGGTATACCGGAGATTATTTGGAGAGTCTTCGAGCAACGTGACACCATACAGGACCGACCGTGACACAAGTCGGCGGGTGATGCAGGCGGATGAGTCACTAAGCAGAGTCTACTTGTTCCTGCTTTGCTTCATGGTTATGTGTCTACTTCTTTTCTAATTATATTTATGGAACTAAAAGTGAGTTGGATTATATAAAGAGAACATATTAAAGTCAAAATCAAGAAACGGCACCAGTTTGCTTATGTATATTTTGATTTTTCTCATAAAAATGTGTGATGATGTGAGAAGATGGATACAAAGGAGGCTTGTCTTCAACTCAAACGATATGTACACCAAAAAGATGAGATTGTGGCATTTAGAACGCTACGCAAACGGTGGTGCTTTTTTCTTTCCAAAAATTCTAAATAAAATTTAGGTCCTACATTTGATTGATAACGGTGAATAAGACAGTGTTGACACAAGAAGTTGAAATATCAATTTATTAAATTAATGTTTTTGGTACGGTTCTTTCTTTATACATTAAAAATGTTGTAACCAAAATTGGAGTGAGCTGTTTTATTTAAAAGCATAGTGCCGTCTGAGATGACTTGGGTCCGCATGACACAAACCCCTCATGGCCTCATCTATGAGATCAATTTTTGTAGCTTCAAAAGTTGTAGCTGAACTTGATTATCAGCCTATATCTGTAACAGGCTTTAGAATTTCGAATTTTAAGAATTTTTAAATATTATGGTAAAATGGCCTTAAAAAGTAATCAGATAGTAATAACAACAGCAAATGTAATAACGGATTTACAGTGAGAAAAACTGTAAAGTGTGTGACCAAGGCCTTATTTACACAAACACATAAAATTTAGAGTGCATCTTTGCTTGCTTGTTTCCTACGTTACAACTCCACTCGGTAGAAACGAACCAGTTTCATGCTCTGCACTCTTTCCTCCTGTATTCCCACGTTTCGTCTTTCCATTAACCACTAATGTAATTACCAAAATGGATATGTTATGTAATAATAGTAATATTACCTGACCCTTGACCGATTCTTTATCCTGCTGTGGGAAATGAAAACCTGTTGAGCAATTCTCTAACTTTTCCGGATTTTTCACCCATGCTTTTCTACCTTCACTCACTTTCACCCCGAACCTCCATGTCTACCACATTCGCAGCATACAAGAATGTTAGGCTTATACTTGTTAAGAACTTTGAGTGAGTGAATCATATACATACCTGAGAAAGCGGAAACGTGTCTCTCTCAATCACACCTCCTTCAATGTTTATACCAGTGCCTTGGCATTCTGGACAGAACACTGAAAATATTTGCCAGCTAACATTGCTTACCAACCCATTCGACTTCACACCACTCTGCTTTGTGCATCTCTTTTTTCCTTTTCCACACACCATCTTGTTCCCAAGTATTTCACTCTCGCAGAAGAGAAACCAGTGAATGACACAAGACACGTGAAATAGGTGGAATGCCCCAAGGAGGTTTCTGCTGCCACACGCAAGATTCCCTGTCTTCGTGTTTAGTATTGCTGCTGCATCTTTCCCAGGAAGCATCTTTTGCTTACAGACTTCGCATATCCTTTCGGAATTTATCCTCTGTTGCTTCCTGAGCTCCCGTCTTACCTTTCTGTTCTTGATGAATCTTTTGTTCACGAGATGATCATCATAATCAGCTATTAGAGCTCTTGAAGAGACCTCTTCAGAAGAGTCATATTGACTACACAGAGAATCACTAGTGTCCTCTGGATCCGAAAAAGACTTCTTTCTCTTCCTGCCATTGTCTTTCCCGTTCCCTGATGCTGCTGACTGACTAGATGTAAGAAGCAGGCTTGGATCATCAAGCAAACCCAGCCTACCCAAATTGTAGAAGTAGGAGAATGTGACAATAGCAAAGTCATGCTCTGGGACATTAGCCTTCTCCTCATCCGAAGGACCCTCGTCTCCTAACCACTCGCACCATAGTTTATCTATCCAAGTGGTGCGTCCTTTCGTTTCAAACAACCTAGCAGCTATGCGTCCAAAACCTATGAACTTTGCTTCCAGATCAATAGTTCTCTCCTTAATCAGCAAACCAGAGATCAACAAATTATCTGCACAGCGACTAATCTCATCACCAGTCTCCGTAGCATGTCCGTTATCTTGCGCTCTGTTTTCATCATACATAACAATAGCAAACCTTTCATCATCACAGAATTCCAGCAAAGGAAAAACAACACCTCCACCACTAGAGATTTCACCTTTCTCCTCATCTCCCTTTGAACAATCGAAGAAAAGCACACCATCATTAAAAGGCCACGGCTTTTCACCAAGAAGTGTGATCTTAGCACATGACAATCTCTCCTTGTGAAGGCTCCCGTTCAAGTGTCCAAGCAAAACCGCGTCGCTGTAGCAGGGAGCAAGACACAGAGTGCAGAAGAAGACGAAACGTTTCCCATCCTCACGTAGCTCAACGTACGTGTGACCTTGTGACCTCAAGTTCCTCAGAGTAGTTCTCGCTAATTGCTCTTTCAAGCTAATAGTAGCCTTTGGTAACGCTAACTCTCTACTCTCAGCCATTCAGAGAGACGCAACAACTTACAATTATAATATAAAATCCCCAAATTCGCAATTCTCCTACGAACAACAAATCCAAGACTACACAAGACGCTACGGCTTCGATTGGATCTCGAAATTCAGATGCAAAAGGAAAAGAAGGTAACAAAGTAAAGAGTTAGAAACGAATCAATAGAAGTTACTTATACGTATTCGAGGCGTGTTCGGAGAAGGAGTTCTGGGGAATCGTTTCATTCGTACACCGGAGATAAGGTCAACGCGAGCAATTGAGCGATGAAGACGGAGAGAAGATCGCGAGTCCATCGCCAACATTATCCCGCGAAATTTGCGAACAAATAAAACTCTTCTTAGGATTCAGAATTGACGGAGAATTGAGAAGAAACGACGAGAAAAATGTTTCTGTTTCAGAGCGGTGGTTGAAGAAAAGATGAAGAAGTTAAACCGAAATCGAAGGAAAGCTTCTTTGTCCTTTAGTCGTTAAAGGAAAAACTATTTAACCGTTGGATTTTGTTGGTTAGGTAATGAACGGTTCAGATGTACTCTTAAGTTTTATTATGAGAAATTCCCTTGGATAGCACTTTTTAGTTTGTTTGTCACAAAAATAGTTTTTAAGGAAGAAAATGACCAAAATGTTTTTTTTTAGAAGCTAAAAAAATTATTTATATGCATTTATACCCCTAGGGTTAACTAATTTGCACTTTAGGGTTTAGAGTTAAGGGGTGGGTTTGGGGTAAATGTTTCAAATTTGAAAAAAAAAATTAAAAAAAATCAAAATTTCAAAAAAAAAAAAGTTTATTTTGGTCATTTTATTTTTTTAGGGATATTTTTGTGACAAAAACTAAAAAAAGGTTATTTAAGATAATTGCCCTTTTATTATTCGAATATTTTTTATATGAGATTCTCCGATCCCGATGAGTCTCGCGATAATGGATAATCTTCAATATTTTAATTAAAAATTAAATGAACAATTCCTCTATTTTGATTTCGACTGCTTAACTTTTTGTTTATACTCGACATTCAATACCTAACTTTCATTATCTATCACATTCAACCTACGCATCTTGTATGAAAAGTAGTAGTAACACACGCAGTCTCGTTATCCCTTGCGAAATGTGCTGGAACTAGGTTTCAAAATGGGCTGAACACGTTTCAGGCCTAGCCAGAGAAGAGCCCAAGTACTTAGTTGAAAATTTTCAATTATGAACCTTGTTTCGGTCTATTACTAGCTTTTTCATTACGTTGTTTGACAACTTTAGAAATGAAAATAAGGAACAAATATATAGCACGTGTTGTTGATATTGATACTGCATAACTGGGTCACCTCTTCAATCACTTTTTGAAACTACGTTTTATTAACATTAATTTTATAATTTCGAAAGTCAGTATATTTATTATATAAATGGGAACTTGTATAAAAGTCAAACCTCGAGTTGTGTAAGTGTAAACGAGAAGAAGGGTATAGAGAGTTTGGTCGGCGGTAAGAAGAATTATCTGATTCTAATATGAACTGTGTAAGATTCCAATGTCTTTAAAACTCTACCTAATCAATTATTCATTTATTTCACGTGAATCATTTTATCATACACATTTTGACTTTACCGCCATTCGCTATACACTCTTTTCACAGATCCTATTATCTCCCACCTAACACTAATTTGAAGCTACGAATACGGAACATTTATAAAGTACACATTGACAACTTTAATAAGTTTCTCTGTAACATGTAATGTAATGTAATGATCAATTCTCTTAATAAAAATATGATGGATCCAGTGAAAATTGTTGCAAGCATCATTTATGTACACACATACCAAACAAATCAGCATATCTATTTATATGCACTTTTAGCACTAACGCTTTAAATACCACTATGTTCTCTCTATATAATCGTATTTAAAACAAAACCAACCGTAATTGACGCTAAAAATCTCCTTTTATACATATTTTTCTCATAGATTTAAGAAAGTAACGTCACATTACTGTAGGACCGTGTAATACAAAGTAGAAAACTGGTCATGTGCTTTGTTTATCAGATAAAACAAATCGTGGATCCACTTTTTAAATAAAATTTGGGACCAAGAGAGCGAGTGACCAAACCATAGTTATTATCTATTGCCCTACCAATGTCAATAATAACTAAAGATGAACCTAATATGCCATTAGTAAGCTAAAGGTAGTTTGTTCGTTGCACCATACGAATTAGCGCTATAACCGTTACCTCAAATTCTCCATTATTATAGAATATATATATGCACACTGCAATGATTTACACGAAACTGGCCATCAAGCATTCACACAACATACAATACTGCAGAAGCAAAAGACTTTTGCAGGTTTCAATCTTTGTATACAATTGTAGAGTTTCACCTTGAATAAAAAATATTTTAGATAATCCACCATCGCCAGATTCATAAACACTATTCCTTCCGTTTTATATTATTTGTCGTTCTAGGTTTATGCACACATATTAATAAAATATATAATTTTGTATATTTTCAAAAAAAACAACACAATTACCTATACACCTAACCATATTTCAATCAATAGAAAAATAAACTAAAGAATTTTATTAATGAATTTTGCATTGAAACTCTAAAACGACAAAACGAATTTTTTTCTCTACAACGATAACTAATATGAAACGGAGGGAGTAGTATTTATATAAATTTATATTGAAATAAATATTTGCATATATCTACCTAAAATGTCACTATACGTATTGAAACACTTATCTAAAGATATAGGAAGAAATAGAAAAAAGATAAGAAGAGATTGGGGCAAAGGGCAAGTCACAGTGTCTTAACGGATTCCTCATCTCCTCCACAGAATCTGCGGAAGATTTCAAACGGTCGAATCTCCTAAATTTACCAAAACACCCTTGTCGGTCCCCCTGACAATGACACGGTGGATCGTGCGAAATCGACGCCTTAACTGCCGGTAGGTCCATTTATAGTGGCATCAAACCGTAAATAAGAGCAACGGCATAGGGACTAAACCGTCATAAACTTTAAACAAAAAGAGAAACTACAGAAAAGCAGTTTGGTTACTTTTTTTTCCCCTCTATATAAAAAAACAACAACACTGACATATCAATTGCTCATAACTCAGACACACTCACTCTCTTTCACTCACTCACTGTCGGCAAAGTAGCCTCTTTCCGGCGACAGAGGTGATATCTCCGGAGAAAAATGCAGCTCCCTCCGGCCATCATCTTAGCCACACTCTGCATTGTCCTGCAGCTCACGACTAGCTCCTCCGCCTCGGTGATACCCAACCGCCACGTGTCTAACGCTCATTGGCTTCCCGCGGTGGCCACATGGTACGGAAGCGCCAACGGAGATGGAAGCGATGGTAATTACAAGTTTACAACACATAGTTAAACCTCATGACTTCACACTCTAGTCTCTAGCTAGTCATTACATAACCGGAATTGTGTGTTGTTTAATGCAGGAGGAGCGTGTGGGTACGGTACGTTGGTGGACGTGAAGCCGTTTCATGCGAGAGTTGGAGCTGTGAATCCTATTCTCTTCAAAAACGGTGAAGGTTGTGGAGCTTGTTACAAGGTTCGGTGCTTGGACAGGAGTATTTGTTCCCGGAGAGCTGTCACTGTCATTGTCACTGATGAGTGTCCCGGTTGCTCCAAAACCAACACTCACTTTGATCTCAGTGGCGCAGCCTTTGGTCGATTGGCTATCTCCGGAGAGTCTGGTCCCCTCCGCAACCGTGGTCTCATCCCCGTCATTTACCGGAGGTAAATATTTATTTTTTAGTATTCTCTTTTCAGTAACTAACCTGTGACAGTGCACGATCGAATTAAATAAAATAGGAGTTATATTATATAGTTTTTTTGTAGTTAATGGTAAGAAGCTAAACAGTAATATTAGATTTTATTGCAATTGTAAATGGTCCCTCACGTTTTTGACCGTTGACCATTATCTCTTCTTTCTCACTGCTCATTTTTTTATTTTGTTAATTTTGAAAAAAGGACGGCATGCAAATATAGACGGCAAAACATAGCGTTCCATGTGAACGAAGGATCAACTGATTTCTGGTTGTCTCTACTGGTCGAGTTTGAAGAAGGAGAAGGCGACATTGGCTCCATGCATATTCGCCAAGTACTTCTCTTTTACCTCTCTAGACTTTACTTTCCCTTTTTTTTCTTAACTTACACTAACTGAGTCACTTCCACTTTTACTTTGTATAATACTAAATGAAAAAAAAGGAGGAAAACACTTAGTGGAGTGAGCACAATCATGGCTCTTTATTGACTAACTAGAAAGGCACACAAACACCACTGAAGTCTTACTAAAGTAACAATAAAATAGACAAAAGTGTAAAGATGGGTTTGTTTGTTTAATGGTGCAGGCAGGAGCGAGGGAATGGTTAGAGATGAAGCACGTATGGGGAGCCAACTGGTGCATCATTGGAGGACCACTCAAAGGACCATTCTCCGTCAAGATTACCACTTTGTCCGCCGGTAGAACACTGTCGGCCACTGATGTTGTTCCTAGAAACTGGGTTCCTAAAGCAACTTACACTTCTCGCCTCAACTTCTCCCCCGTCCTCTGAAAGACTAATATATTCTTACTACTATTTATGTGATCTTCTTTTTTTTTGAAAGAGAGAAATAGAGAGTGACTGCTGGTTGTAGGATGGCAATTGTAAGAAAGTCCATCTGAATCCAACGGCTCTTGCGTTCTCTCCTCTTCTTCCTTTGTGTTGTGGACTTGTGTGTGTGTGTCGGTGAGTGTCTAGGAGCCACTGTAGCCATCTCCAAAGGGGAGATAGAGCTTGGAGTAGTATTTGGTGGTGTCATGTCTTCCTTTTTTTTCTTCTAATTATTGTCATTTCCTACTCTTCTATTATGGGACATTACATAATATATCATATTGAATATGTGTCGCCTTCTCTTTCTATCGTGGGACATTACATCATAATGTATCAAATGAAAATTGAAACACTACTAAAACAGAGTATATCTCTTCTTATTTCCCGTATCAAAACCCAAGAAGAGTATACAAATATATTCAGTATATAGGTTCCAAGAACTACTTCTTTGGGACTGTCATCAACTGCTTTAAAATTAATTCAAAACTACCAATATTTTGCATTTCGAAACATGTAAATAATAAGATATGTAATTTATATACCGTTAAACCTAAAGTGGAAGCTCACAAAGTGTTGACAATACTTCAGGATCTTGGAAAGTTCACAACGTATCACCCAAAGGGGAAGCTCACAACGTGTTGACAAAACGTCTGCCTCTTGTGGAAGCTCACAAAGTGATTTAGACCTTGAAAATGATTGAGATTGGGAAAGACCTCGATGTAGGCGGTTGAGAGTCAGACTTGGGAAATAATTGCACTTACAAATAAATGGTCTCCAGCTGCTTGGTCACACTCCTTGGCAGGTTCTTGTTGGAGCATTAGTGTGTATTGACCAAGGCAGTATGGGCTCAGCCTAAGATCTCATTTACAATAGAAAAAATATAGCTCTAACGGGTCCGTTCCTCTTCCGCCTGTGTATTGTGAATTTGTGTGCTTGTGTATGTGATGAGTTTGCGAGTGTGTAGGAGTCACTGTTAAGCATCACCAAAGGGGAGATGCCGCTAGAAGTAGTATTTGGTAGGTTCATGTCTTCTTTTTTTTTTTCTATCGAACTTAATTTTTGTTTGATTGGTAAATTTTGAATTCGTAATTATTTTTTCATTCACCAGTGGCTCAGATTTGTTGTTATAGCTGTGTACTCTCTTTAGCTTTAAGTTGTTTCAAGTTTGGGAATAGCCTAGAACTAAGCTAGGAACCTAATTAAAAATATATATTTTTAATCTTTTTTGCGGGTTCGTAGGCTCAGATTTGCTTGCAAGCAAGACTAGATACAAGTCAGTTGTATCAAATTTTCATTCGCAATAATGATATTTACATCTTTAGAAGAGAAAAATCAGTGCCTCAGCAATTATGTCGTCGATCTAGAAGTAAATGACACAATAATATTGGCCTATGATCATGCAGTGCCAAGGAGTAGATGCTTGCAATCATCAATAGGGAAAGAGATCAAAAGTGCCCAAAGTTCTTGCATGCATTCTAGAGCATGGTCTTTTAAATTTTATAAAATTCCAATATGTATCTATATGTTTATGTTCTTTATCATGACAACCCTAACCCACACAAGTTTTCATTAGCCTTGTTGGACTCTATGTTCTTTCTTTTTTTCTCATAGTAAGTTTTTTGTTCTTCCGTTTCAGCTATCATCTGATATTATCACGCATCTTCTTTTCTTCTTAGCATTCTTCCTTCTCCTGAAGGTGTACCGTGTAAGGCGTTTTGACTTTACCAATTAGAGCCAAAAATATCATGATAAGACATACAGTCTATCTATGTCTGTAACATGCTAATAAAAGTTATGGACTCAAGGTGATTATAGTTTTTATCTTGTTCAAATTTGAAATATATGCTAATAGCCCAAGATTTTACCACTACTGTTGTTGTTATATACTCTTCAGCAATACATTGCAGGGTTTGAGCTTTCGCTCATGGAGCTATATTTTTGATACCACAATCCAGAACTATACAGACCCAAAGAAAAGAAGTACAACTGGTTATAGATAGAATATAGACTTATAGTCAAAGGCAATAAAGTTGTTGAAGTAGAAGAAGCAGACATGGCTTATCTGCCCATAAGATTTAATAATGCACAAACGAAGATTAAATAGCAATTAAAAACTCACTAAAATAAAGGGACAAGACATGAAGCATTTGATGGGCGGTAATACCACGTGAGGGAAGCACGTGACGACCCAATAACCGGCTTCCACGCAATCAAACCCCTCGGGGACGTCGACTCTAGACTCTAGGCAGCTTCCAATAATGTATCCAAGTTTTGTTTTGAGCCTCTTATCGTTTCACATAGTATTAAAAAAAACGAAACATACAAGAGACAAATCTTCAAATTTAACTTCAAATAAAATCAGAGTCACTTATCGCCAAGATACAATAAAGGTGGGGCTCCCGTAAGGAGTGAAAGAAGAGGTGTGACTCATCTTGAGGATATATAGGACTCTCTAAGGCCGCCACTTGTTTTCTCTTATTACCTCCTTACCCATCCACTTCCCATTTTCTCTCAACATGGAGGTGCTTAGAGGGTTGTTTAGAGGAAAAAGTAAAAAAAAGAAGAAAAAGAATAATTTATTTAGACTCCATAAGAGTTGGTTGCTTAAACTGTTTGCGGACTCCACTGATACGTTGCAACCCGCGATTGGTTTCTTTAATTTTTTTTTTTTCAGAACCAAAAAAAAAAAATCTCATAAGCACCTTCCTTTAATCATGCCCTTAATGGCTTGATCTAATGATTAATAAAATTGTTATCAATTTTGTATTTTAAAGATTTTAAGTTCAAAACTTCAAATTAGTTATGTAAAAAAATTCCACATAAAAGAATAATTAAACATAACTTTTATAATACAATTGGTAGAAATAGAACCGTACAATATAAATTTTCACAAAATATGTATAATTATCAATTATAAAATCATTAATATATTAATTATAACAATTTGTAATATAATAATAAATTAAAGAAAAAAAGAGAATATTAACATCTTGTATCGCTTTCCAAAACCTGGATCCCACTGATACATAATCCATTGCACGGTATTTGCTTATTACCATTTAACCCTCAAAGCCTATGATCATTTCGCTATAAGTACACACCCTCACCACTCCTTCATCCTCCGACAAAACCTTCTAATCTCTCTTCAGTTTACACAAGAGCTTCTCAAAAGTCCTTTACAGCTTCCACTTTCAAAGATCTAAAGAAAGTAGTTTAACTAGATCATGAACTATCTAAACAAGGTCTGGATGGCAGCATCTTTCGTGTCTGTTCAAGGAAACCCCGATCACGGCGGCGTCAAGCTGAAAACCGGCCTCAGCTCCGCCCACCGACTTCAACGCCGGCTTTCCTCCGATCTCCGCCCTCTCTCCGCCGCAGATGTTCCTATAGCCGATGTACCTTCAGAAGAAAGACGACGTAACTCTTCTTCTTCTTCCACTCCTGATGAATCTCTCCGTCAGGTCATGTACCTCAGCTGCTGGAGCCAAGGCTAATTTTAACTTCCATACACTCATCACCGCAGATGATGATGATGCATGGTGACTTGCTCATGGATCCGCTTGAGTCAGAAAAAAAAGCGAGTTGCATTTGCTGATGATGATAAACTGTATATAGTTCATTGTATATTTGTACTATAGTCATCTATGTTAATATTAGACATGTTCAAGAAGATCAAAAGCAAGGGTTCGTATATAAGAACTCTGTTTTTAGTTTCAAGTATCTAAACATCGTCTCTCTTCTTTTAAATAAAAGAAAACATCGTCTCTCTTCCAAGTTTGCATCAAAGTTTTCTGTAATTTTGATTGTGATTACCACTAATTCAACTTTATCTACAAAGAATTTTATTATAAACTAGATCTTGACCCGCACGCCCGCGCGGGTATCACTTATTTTTTAATGTAAACTATTTAACATTGTTTAATATTTTTTCTTATATTTATATATGTGTGACCTTGTTTTTATAGTATTGTATTTTGATAAAACCAATTAAAATGATATATTATGTAAGTTAATTGGATTGTCCGCATGTATAACATAATCAGTTTGTTTTTATATATGACTAATTAGAATGACTATTAATATTTTTTTAAACGAAGTGCTTTTTAGAAAATAATTAAAGATTATATTTTGCCAATGAATAAGTTTAATATTTTAATGCTAAATTACTAACTTTAATTTGTTTGTATTCTTATAGTTCAAATATAGCTGAATAGATTATATGTATATGAGAAAAACTCCACTTAAATATTTATAAAAACTAAGACCATATTATATATTTATATTATTCAATAGTTTATAGTCGAAGCATTAGAATATTAAAAAATCAGTTTGGTTCAATATATATATATATATAACATATTTAAAGAATATAATTTAATGATTGTATATAACTAAGAAACATACTAATCTGCAAAATAGGCCTTCATGTGAGAATGCATAAGCACTATAATAAAAAAATCAAAGATCCAATTAGCAAGTTAACTATTTTAGCGTAAAAATAAATAAAAAACAATTAGATTAACGTTCATAAAAGATCTATTCACATCGATTGAAAAGACAATAGCTAGGATTTCGATGCTCCATGTTCACCAACCATCTAACGTTTAGGACCACTTAGGATTTTGTTTGAAAATGAATATTTTCATATTTAGTCATACGTAATTTCACGTTTTGGAAACATAATATACATATTTTGAAGTAACACTAATAAATATATTTTTACATTTTCATATTAATATTTCATTTTGAATATATTGCATTTGAAAGTTTAAAAGGAATATGCAGATTGTGTTAGTAAGATTGATATAGATTTGGTTACTGTGATAGCTTAAAAATAGGAGTTGTATTGGGATTTTTTTGATATTAAGGTTCTACGAAATTAATGATATAGATTGTGTGTATCGAAAAATCTGTTGAATACAACTTTCTAAATTTAGTATTTCAAAAATATTTTGTTCAGCTAAATAATATAAAAACACGGTTACACAAACCATATGTACATGGCCGTCAAATAGCATGAGCAAGTGGAGCCATCGAACATGGTCTGAATGTAAAAAAAAAAAGCCTTTTTGAAAACAAATGTATAAATTTTGGTTTGAAACTTAAAAAATTTAGATAGATTATTAAATTTAGATTTTATAGTTCTAATAAAAAACGTCAAATATGTATAAATAGAGATATAAAGTTTTAAAACTACTATATTATATCATTACATATACTGTTAATATTTTTTAATATTGTTTTTGAACATGGCCTATAAATAATTTGAGACAGTACTACATATATATGTACATATGCAGTTTGGTATGAAAATCTTTTACAGAAAATCAAATTAAAATATTATATATATAATTTAAATTTCTTGATTAAAGTACATAATTGAAGTACACTTTTGGTTAGTATTAGATGAAATATAGTGGACTTAATATATGATAATTTTATGTTATAGATTTGACAAACATTGTTTATAATAGCAGTGTACGGCATTGGGTAGATTGTATTTATGGCAGCATTCAATTTATAATCAAGGTAAAGTTAGTTAAGGAAACACGTGATAGTTGGTTAAGTAAATTAATTGAACTAAGGTTAGTTTGTAATTTTATTCAATAACACATAAGGGCAGTGGCAGGTTCTGTAATATTTTGCATGAAATAAGGGCTAATTCCTATTTGTACTTCAGTTTTAATAGATTAGATTAAAATAATAAAAGATTCCAAAACCATCATTATCCAATGGGACCAGACAAGTCAGTCACTCCATAATGTTATTATTCTTTTTAATGGTTGTCATAATTGAATCAGGTGGACATTAAAATAATTTATTTTTATTTAATAATTTCAAAAACCGAGATTATTAGTAGGCCCAGGTTATGCGAGGCGCAAGAGGCCCAAATAATTTACCCAGGGTCTATACTGGGCCACGGCCCATGTATATCAATAAAAGGTTTTGCTTCATCACTAATCACAAGGAGTCCACAGCTTTGTACACCCAAAACAAACACCAAAGAGAGAAACACTGCATCTTGGTCAGACAATCTCACAACCACATTACACAAGACTTGGCTCAGATACGGCTTGAGTCCCTCCCAAAGATGTACCTCCTTGTCCAGTCAGACACCACCAGAGCCCTCGTTCGCCAGCTAACTTGCTTGCTGCATTCACCACATCATTAGTGTTTCATTCACCCTTAAGATTCTATTAGTAATAGAGCTTATTAGCATTTTATATTTACCTGGCGTAAACAGAATACCAGAGCCACTGTGTGCTTCTTCCAGCTGAAACCCAGTCTCCTGGTAGTTCAGCAGCTGCTTGGTCCCCTCCCAATGGAGCAAACTGTCCAAAGTGCTTGTACCTGTCATCAAGCAACAAAACAGGTTTTATCTCTGTATTTTAGCGAAGTTATATGAGGATGCAAAGAGTTTGGCATACTGGAAAGGACGAAACTGGTGATGCCCTCCAGTTCTGAAGCGCTTAGGACCTTCAGGATGCTCTTTACAATGCTCCATCTTGTTAAAACATTTTGCAAGATAAGAACCTTGCTGAGCCGCAACCTATACAGTAACAGACAATAAGACCGTTGAGCTTGTGTTCCTTAACAGAACAGCCATGATTATCTGCATTTAGTGTACCTGAGCAGTTGCAGGCAGGCTCTTCATCTGCGAGTCAACCCCAGAGAGAGCCGATTCAAATGCCTTGATATCTACTTCTTTCTTCGGATTACCTTCTGAATCAGTCAGAAGATCTTTGATACTCCTCACATGCTTGCTTTTCAAGTAGAGCTCAACCTGTGGGTACCTCACATTGATATCTTCAACCACGTCTTGCAACTCTTCTTCCGTCAAGGTTCCTGAGTTGTCCACATCTGCAGCTTTGAATATATTTGCAATATCCCCCTAAAAGCAAACCGCAAAACAATATTTAGATTTCACCATGAACATATAAAACAACAGTCTAATGATGACGAGTTCACCAGACCATGATTTTGCGTTGAGCTATAGAAGCACAATCTCCAACTGCATATACATTCTCACATCCTTTCACCTGCAACCACTCATTGGTTGCCAAGACTCTTCTCCCTCCTTGGCCAACTTGCTCCATGAAGTCACTGATCACAGGACGAGTCCCAACACCAGTGGACCACAATATCAATCCATGAGGAAGACTAACGACTTCTCCACTTGATTTGATCTTCACAGAGATGTCTTTATCAGACACAGACATCACACGCATTCCCATCAGCACATCAATACCATCTCGCAAGAACTTCTGTTCAGCAAACGAACTGATACGTTCATCAAACCTGCAACAACAACAACAATCACTTTCTCAAACTCCCAACAACCAAGAATCAAGACAAAGCTCCATGACTTACGAATTCAAGATATGGTCTCCAGATTGAATGAGTGTTATTTTCACAAGTTCTTTGACAGAAGGGTATATTTTAGTGATATCCTCTTCGATAAAGTCATGTAACTCAGCTGCAAACTCCACACCAGTAGGACCACCTCCCACGATAACAAAGTGAAGCTTTCTCCTTCTTTGCTCCTCAGTGAGGCCAGGAAGAAGTGCTTTTTCAAAGCAATCAATCACTCCTCTACGAATCCTCTGCGCATCCTCTACTTCCTTGAGGAAATGACAGTTCTCAAGAACACCAGGAGTGCCAAACGTGTTGACTTGTGCTCCCACTGCTATGATCAAGTAGTCATACTCGAGTGAGAACTCTTGGCTTGCTTCGGGATCGTCCTTGAAAACTGGTTGGCATCGAACCTTGTTGTTAGCAGGATCGATCTTAACACAATCTGCTTCCCACAACTCAATTTCCCCATTTTTCTGACAATAACAAAAGTCTGTAAGCTTTAGCAGATGATGATGATGATAGACCAAAAGATTTAAAATACCTTTTTAGTAATGTTGCGGACAGACTCAACAATGCTTCTAGCTTCAACAGTACCACAAGTGACGCTAGGTAACAGTGGAGTAAAAGCAAAGTAGTTCTGAGGAGAAACAACCTGAACATGGTAGGAAGATATGTCGAGATCTTTAAGGAAGCTTATACCAGCCCATCCTGTGCCAAGTACAACTACTTTCTTCTTCTTCTTATTCTGCTTCTGCTGCTCTTCCTCCTTTTTGTTAGAATCTGAATAGGCCACTAAACTCCCACCGCTGCAAATGTGTAAAGAACACAACACAACAAGATTGTGAAACACATGTCTCGTTCAGACCAAGTCTTATAAAAATGTATAGATTTTACAGATCAAGATGATAAACCTAAGTCAAAACACTAAAAAATTATTGTAAGGAAAAAGATTTTGAGAAAACGAAACTATAAAACAGAGAAAGGTCTCGACTTTTTGGAAACCAGTGAAAAAGTGAAACCTGAGAGTGCCGAGTAGGAGGAGCTTAGAAGCAAGTGGAGCAGATCGAGAGGCTCTTCCCAGAGAGGAAAGTATTGTCATTTTGGTTTTAAACGCTTGAAGAGAAAGAGTTTTGATTGATGATTCTTGGTTGGAGGATAAAGTACAATAGATCCAGGAGATTTATTGAGAAAATATCTCTGACCACGTTTTAAGTATTTATTTAGCTTTAGTAAGACTTTTCTTGTGGATAAGAAAACTAAGCTAAGTCAATTATTTAACTGTGTTGATTGCTACCATGTGCCATGTCGAATGTTCAGGTACGATTGAAAAAAGAACATAGCAACATTTGTAAATTATAGACAATAATCTAATGACAAAGGTTACATGTTCGAGTTCTTGTGTGGCAAAACAAGTTTTGGTACAAGTCTAAGTTTATGAAACAACGGTCCAATCGGATAAGGCATCAGCTTTAGAGGCTAAACTATATGATAAACAAAGTGTTGCCTCCACGTTTAAACACCGCCAATAATTCAATCTATGCCTCTATTACCATTTTTTATCGTTGAGTATTCTCGAAAACAAGCTAAAGGCGAGTCAGGCAATTATATAGGGAAGGTCCTTGCAATGCCCTAATGGTTTAGCTGTAATTTGAAATGGCTCAAGATGAGCTTAGATTAATACTAATGGGTCTTAATAAGTATGAATCAACGCCAGAAAAGAAACATCAACTAACCCGTGGCCACAGGTACAAAATACAACACAAACTAGTTTAGTTTGTTCTTTTAACTTTCGTTGGTAACAGAGAATTTAAACAATCATCCAAGTCAAGTGCCTGTAACCAGCCCATTTTGCAGCAAGCCTTACGCCAATGGCCAAAGCTGCAGCCAACAACGGCACAGGTGGTGTCTTCCTCAAGCTCTGTCCCTCTTCTTCTTCATCAGATGAACTTTTCTTAGTTGAATTGTGATACATAGCTAGAGCCAAATACCCTGTGATGGCCACAACTCTCACCCACGGCTCCCCTACTCCCGCCAGAACAGCCGCAGACGGTAACGCCGAGGTCACATCATCTCTCTTCTTTATCAACCTCGAATACCCATACAAACCCACCAAAACAGTCCAAAAGAACGGCTCTGAGATGTAGCTCTGCACAGCTGCATACCCTAATAGACCCGCAAGAGTTACCACATAGGGCTGCTTGCTGATGGAGTTAGGCGCAACCGCTTCTCCTATCGCAAGCACAGAGGATGCAAGAAGGATCACTGTCGTTAACTCTCTCACAGGTGTGTACGCCACTATCCCTGAGTAGAACCCTCGGACGCTGTAGATTGCAGTCTCCACAAGGGCGATGAGAGATGTGATGGGATCTCCTATAAAATGGAAGACGAGTGCCAATGCGAACTTCGAAATGTCTCCAAGAAATCTAACGATGGCGAAAGCAGCATTTCTCCAGTTTGATAGCTCAAACAAGACAGCTCTCCACGCATAAACAAGAAACGCTAACGCTGCAGACAGAACAGAACATCAAAACGTTAACTTCATCTGTCCGAATATCATTCGTGGTATTAGGACGAGTTCCCCTAAATCCAATATACATAACTGAAACAAACCTCAAATCACTACATTACTAGTTCAGATTACAATCAGTATGTAAGATTAAAACGGTGACGTACCGACAAACCAGGGCCATCTTACAGAAGTGTCTTGTGCTTCTTTAGTCAAGTGTCTGAATCTATCAGGCATAGTGCTCTCTCGCCTCGCGAATCTCTCCGCCTCATCCTCTGTCTCACCCTTTATTGTATCTTCTTTCTCGCATCTCGTAGCAACCCTAAGTCTTACACTCGGAAACTTGCCCGGAATCGAGAAACCGCGGAGGCTCACGCCGGCGTCCAGAAACTGCGGTGGAGCAAGTGTAAGCTTGTTATTGACATTGAGATGAGGAGTATGAGACAGATAGGAGGAATTGGTAGGAGGAATGCGAGAATTGCGGCAGAAGAAGGAAGAGGAAGAAAGAGATGAAGAGAGAGCATAGAACGTCATCGTCATCGTCTTGCTGAAGCTTTTCCAAGAGCGAACGAATAGCCTTAGCAAAGAGTTAACAACATTGGGCCGTTAGACCATATTGGGCTTTAACTTTACGGCCTAATACATGATAAGTTGTTTCGTTATATTAAAAGGTTTAAACATTAGGAAGATGATGGATGTTATTGTTATATATCCCAGTACATGGAATAGTTTAGTTATATTAATGGTGCATGTCCTCTAGAGATCCCACGAACCCTGAAAACTAAAAAAACGAACATGCATGTCATTTGTATATTTTCTTACGTATTCATACTGGAAATAGAGGAACGTGTTATGTAAGGAGTATATTGATTCATGTGATTGTAGACACATTCAAAGGTACATTTGGTTTGATATTTTCTTACTTTTTTTTTTTTTTTTTTAATTACATCATCCTACTTTATTCGCTCGCCGTTTTATTATATACTTTCCGTATCTTCTATCTGCATAAACCCGCACAAGGAGGGTCTATTGAAAGAGGTTTGTACACAATGAAGACTCTATTCTCATAACCTCTTTTATCTCGTGACCACTTGAGTCTCTTTGTTAAAAATTTAAACTAAAAACAAAACCTTTAGTTAGTTGATTAATGATAAAAGTATGCAGCATCGTCTTGGTGATATCATTTCAGCAGTGTTCTAATACGAGTTCAGGGCTTTTTGGGTAATAAGAAGAAATACTATCTCTTTCCCCTTGTCCCATCTCCTCCTATATCACAAGACCGTGGTAGGTTTTGCAATAGACATCTTTGTTTCTCAAAGCTGTCAACAGCTAACAAAATAAAGAATACTTTAAATAAAAAGTTGTATTTTTATTTTCCTCCGCCACTAGCCCATACAAAATGAAAGACATGCACTAACTGAAGCATGCTCGTCTGCATGTTCTTCTAGGAAATCCACTTTTTTTTTTTTTACTTTATCAATTGCTCCATTCAACGACCCATCAGATAAGATATAACAGTTTTGAAATTTAGAATACAACAAGGTTTTTAAATGCAACCAAGTCCTCAAAAGACAATTTTTCTTAGTGGAGTCTTCTTCATGCTTTGACATTGCTGGTGAAGTCGACACACGTCTGGCAAGAACAATCAGGGAAACGGCATAACTCGCAGCCAAAGCAGACGCAAGAAGTGCAGCCTTTGCAAGTTGGTGAACGTGTGCAGCCTCTATACACTTTCCTGCTTCCTCTCTCTTCCTCTGCCTCACATGTTATCCTGCAACCACCACTAATTGTATATTACATCTTCCTCATCTTAACACAAGAAGCAACAAAAAAGATCACATACTTGTCGTATGCAAAGTTTGAGCATTTCCAGTTTGGATCAGCCATTGCGTTGTGGTGCAAGAGGCATTCCTCTCTGCTCCTCAACCTGAACCTCCTCTCCTTACCACATTCCATGCACCCAACAAACTCATCTCTATGGAATACTTTTGTACCTTGTGATCTGTTTGATCTATTGCACTTCTTTAATGCTTCGTTGTAGTATTTGAGCAATACTGTCTTTGATAATGGAACCTTCTCGCCTCCAATGATAACCCACACATTGTTCTTCCATTTCCTTGCGGTTTCTCTGCCGGAATGCTTCTCGAACGCAGCTGGTGTTAACTTGTCTACAGTCAAAACTGTTCAAGTCAGATCATTTTTTCAAAGAGAAAAGGTATTAAGTAGCTACAAGCTGCCACAATAATGGCGATGAGGTTTGCGTCAAACCTTTGACATCAAGACTAAACACGTGCCACCAAGTGAGGAATATCATACGTCAATAAAGAACTTTGGCAACTAACGAATCATTAAAGATGCAAACAGCCTAGACACCTACAATGAAGCAAATCAAAGTCATTTCATTTTTCTGCAATAATGGATCTAGCATACACTATTCAACAATATATATATATAAGACATATGGTAGCTAGTTTCTCAAGTAATAAATACTTTTTTACTAGTTACTAGCTACATGGAACCATTTTGAAAATATGTAACCATGCTAAAGGCTTTAGCTTTACTAGTTATTAGCTAGGCAGAGAATAAGCTAAGCAAAGGACCCGTCTGAAAAACGAGGAGCTAGAGGAGAAGACAACACAACCTAAAGAAACAGCAAACAGTTGATGTAATAGAGTAAGGGTAAAAAAAACTTCGTTGCCTTAAATAATACAACAAGACATCTCACACATTCATTCACATGTAACATGCACATAAATCAAAACCCATTTTGCCAAAAGCATCAGAAAGACGGAGAGACAGAGATAGAGAGAGAGAGAGACCTTCTTCACAGCCGGGAGTGCATTCACAGGTGATTTCGAGATTGCCGTTGGGGAAAACCCTAAGTTTAGCAATGGCATCACCGTAACGGTGGCTAGTACAACCACACATGACCTCAACGTAACCGCCTCCAACATTGACCCCACTCATCTCTTGAAGCTCTTCTTGTCTGAACAACATCGACCCACATTGTATCTCTTCCACATTCGCCATCTCTCTCTCTCTCCGTCTCTTCTCTCTCTCTCTCTGTCTCTTCTCTCTGGATCCCTTCCTTTATAACGTATGAGAGAGATGAGGGAAGGAAAGGCCTCGTTTTGGGGTATAAAAGGAAAGCCCTAAAGGAGCACGCATCTCAAAAGCTGAGACTGAGAGAGAGAGAGATCTGATATCAAAGCAAAAGCTTATTAAGGGTCTTTTCGGGAGAAGAGAGAGGTTAGTTAATAAGTAGAAATAGAGTGACTTTGGCCTTTGGGTTTTTGGGGTTACAAAGAAAGTAAAGAAGTGAGTTTTTTTTCTTTTTCCGGCCGATGCGAAATTAGCAGCTGGCCAACCAAACAAAACTCGTGGGGGGCGTGGGACCTCTTGATTATCGACATATAATAAAATATTATTATATTAGTATTCAACATATATGACCTAACATAATAACAATGTAGGGATATGAGAGAGAGATAAGAGCAGAAGAGAGGTGGTGTAGAAGAAGAGTTGAGGAATAAGGTGAATCAAGTGTTTCAGGTCCCTTTTGTACTTGTTCACTACTCTTGATTTGAAGTCTTTTTTTTTTTTTAAGTTTCTCTTCCTTCTCTTGGAGGTTCTGCAAATTCTTGGGCTCTTCCCTTTCCTCAGGGTTCATCGGTTACCGAGTCATTTCCCCCCATGGTGGTTCCTTTTTTTCTTTCAATAAAAGATTAGTTGATAATATAAAGTTTGTGTATTAATTTGATAAACAAGTTTAATCAGAAAACTACTTCTGTTTGACCATAAAACAACTACTAGTAACCAAGTTACGACGTCATTGACATCTATGTCTGTTAGGTATTCTGAAAACGCGCTCAAACCCCAATGTCACATATTGTGTTCGAGGAACTGATTATTTAATAACCTAATAGGAGACTAGTGTCTTCATATTCTCATAGACCATATGAATAGTTATGTGTTGTTGTTCTTTAAGTATATTTTATTTAAAAGATGGAAGCAAATGGAATAGTATTGTCAGCATCCTTGCAAAGAATATTTGGTCTACTCATTTATATTAGTTCAGTTGGTACATAACTATCTGGATTCATACAATATGATCCCATCTTATGTAAAGAGAAAAAATACATTGGTATCTTCGAAAATATGGCATAATGATGTCAACATCTTTACTCTTTCCTCCTAGTTACCCCAAAAGAATATGTGGGATGTGAAATTATTATGGATTCACTAACAGTAGTATTCTATTTCCTTTTGAGTTTGGTTTGTACAAATTATAATGGGCCTTGGCAGTTTTTTGAGCACTACTTTTTTAGTTCTATTTCCATAGTAAAAAAGAAGTGATGTGATATAAATCTTGATTTCCAGATTGATGATGATAAGATTGAGCGTTTGATGTTCAAATGGAACGTCTATCACGTTTGTTACATATGATACGAATACCAGCTTCTTTGTAGCACAAGATATTTTCAGTATTTAATTCAGCATTTTTCTTACACTACATGTGTGAAGTGTATATATTTTTTTTAATTCACCATCCAAGGCAATATGCATTTTTCTTACAAAATTTTGTTGTGTGTTGAAATGTCTCAGCAATGAGAGGTTACTATCAAGCGAGAGATTGTCACCAGTTGATTTTTCTTTTGGAATCTTTTACAACTACGAATAAAAGAACTGTTTTTTTTTGTCTCGATAGTATCAATGAGACAAAGATTGGATTCGTCAGAGCAGAATTAAATGATACTATAAGAAGGCATAAAGGGAGCCCAGAGTAGGCACGGGCCATCTGGTAAAAACAGGCCCATTTAGGATAATCACGTGTGAAAGCATCAGAAACTAGAGAAAGAAATGGGGTGCAGCTTGAGTGCCGGAAAAGTCACAGCTCCGCCTGTCACCGTGAAGGAAGTCGTGGTCCAGTCGATCTCTGTCTCCGTCCCACTCCCTGTCCCGGACATGGTTCCATGCTCCTTCACTCCGAACACCAGAGGTCTCTCACATCAAGTCCGACATATGCAGCGTCTCTCCCAGTTTCTCCACCGCCACTACTGCTACTGCTGCTTCCGTTCTCGAAGACGACGCTGTCAGCAAACCCCGCCGACATCCTCCTCCTCCTTCTTCCTCTCGCCGCAACATGTCTGACAGAATCTCCAGATCTCCGGGAGGACTAAACTCGCCTCAGGGAAAGCTCCGTCCAAGGTTAGTCCGAGAGAGACCATATAACCAACCAAACCCTACACACAACCGGCGAAATGTGGACTCGAGTCCTCTCCCAAGAAGCGGATTACTAGAAAGTCCAAGACGTCGCTCAAGGTCTCCGGCCACTCGTGGCCCAAGTTCCGCAAGAAGAAGCCCCATGAAGAGGCGTGAAACAGCTTTGGAGAAGGAGGGAACAGAGGTGAAGGTGAAGAAGGAAGAGGAGAAAGTAGCTGTTGAGGTAAAGAAGGAAGAAGAAGATGTAGCTGTGAGGGACCCTGAGGTGTCTATAGAATGCTTCATCTTTCTCTGATCTCACTCTCTACTTTCATTAACTGATGCTTTGATAGATTTTGATTTATACCCCTTTTTTGATTTGTAAATTGCGGAATGTAACAATATTAAACAAATCTTTGCGGATTTTCATAAAGTAAAAGCAAAGGCAAAGCAGACAGGAGACACTGTTCTGTTATAAGTACACTCGACTACATAAATCTTGTCTTTTTCTTTATTTTAAAACAAAAAGGTTATGTGGTGAACAGTCTTTGTTTTTATGGCTTGATCTAGAGAAAGAGAAGAAACTCGTAAGAGAAATTTGAATCGATCTTCATCTGAGTTAGTATATGTAAATATCAACTTTGTTTGTTTTCCTCTTCTGAATCTTCTTGTTTCTTACTGGGAACAATTTGCAGCAATGTGGAGTCTATACATGTTATTTGGAAACACATTCTCATTATTTTTAGAATAGCATATAAAGCAAATGCTCTTGATTCATTTTTATATTATTTCTTTATTGAGAAAGAGATAACAAAGATATGAGTAATGAAAATGGCTAGTAGACTTGTGTAAACCAGAAGAAGGAATCTGACAATACCAAGGTTGTAAACCCTTTTGCACGTAGCAAATGCTTATTTGTTGACGGGTTCAAGTGGTTGTGGCACTGGTGGAACTTCATCTTCTCTAGAGCTTGGACCGGAAGCTTCATATCCAGGGTGTGGGGCAAAACTACTAGGGATTCCACAAGAAGTGGCTGGAGCAGCAGCAATTGGATCTTTGTAAGGATGGAATGGCCTCTTAGGTTGGGGTGGCAGCAAGAATCTTCCTAGTCTAGGGATGAGACCAGATGGTTGGGGTGCAATGCTCACAAGAAACTCTGAGTGTTTTGTCTTACTGGTAGTGAAGAAGTTGGGAATGTAACGCATTGCACTCACTTTCTCTGCACATCCAATAACCAGGCTTAGCAGAACCATTGTGGCAATCAGTGTTTGCAGAGGAGAAGCCATTGTTGTCTTACTAGTGGAGGATAAAGTTGGAGCTTGAATGTTATTGGCTTGTGGAGGGAATGAGGAATAGAGAGTGTGGGGGTTCTTTATACTAGAGTGAAATGGTTCAAGCTAATTATGTGTACATTAAACGAACATTCACAAGTGCTTTATTTGCCAAAAAGAAAGCATGCAAATTCTGGTGGCATTTTTGCATTGGCGGTGAGTTAAGTCTTAAGTGCGTGATCAGTCACCCCATTCTCCACAAATGCCTAATTAATACTATTTGTTTTGAAATGATGTATTTTTTTGGTTTATATAAAAAAATATAGAAAATTTTGATTATTGATGTATCGTTTTCTATGTTTAACTATTTTCCATAAATCAATAGTATTTGAATAAGTACATTTATTTTCTAAAGTTTACAACTCAAAATTAATTAATTATTAAAATTACATAAAAATGTAAAATATATATATATATATACGGGCAATTCTCTTAAATAGCCATTTTTAAGTTTTTGTCACAAAAATAGCCTTCAAAAAATAAAATGACCAAAATAGACTTTTTTTTTTTTGAAATTTTGATTTTTTTTAATTTTTTTTTTGAAATTTGAAACTCTAACCCCAAACCCACCTCTTTACTCTAAACCCTAAAGTCCAAATTAGTTAACCCTAGGGGTATAAATGCATATAAATGAATTTTTTAGCTTCTAAAAAAAACATTTTGGTCATTTTCTTCTTTAAAAGCTATTTTTGTGACAAACAACCTAAAAGAGGCTATCTAAGGGAATTTCTCTATATATAAAGTATTTTTTAGTTTAAAATAATTATCTTGAGGAATGTGAAAATAACTTGATGGGCTTTTTAGTCAGTAGAATCTCTTCTTCTCTCATAAGCAAGTTGTGGTTCTGCAGATTTAAATGGGAGAGACGACGGCGTCCAATTTGAAGGAGGTTGATCACTTCTTTTTCTCTTTATGTTTGTTCTCTTAAAGTTGGTAAACAAAAAGATATGCAACCTTCAATTTTTGACCCTTTCTATAGTTCCATTCGACGATCAAATCTTTCTTTATATATGTTAGTTTATATAATTACATGATTTACGTGAGAAGCGGTATATTTTAATTAGAAAAAAAAGCCAACCAAAGTCAGTCTTTCCGTCTGTTTATCATCCCCATGTTCTACTATTTGAATAGGTCAAACTTGTACTATAAATAATTAACAACATTAGCCGACTGATCCTGTCACACATGCCCTTGTTTGTAATGGTTCTTTTTCACCATATGCATTATAAAAACATATTATATTGACTGATTGATTAACCTAGTTTCTTCTCTTGTTTTCAAGTAAAATGTGATCGATCTGGTTTCTCCTCTTTCAAGATGTAACCAAATGAGACTTTTGGGTTTGGAAGATGTCATCACTAGCATAAAAAGCCTCTGTTTTTTCTTGTCTTGTTCACGGACTATGGTACAATTAGGCAATTACCAAAAACAAACTCAGTCTCATCCGAACAAATTGAGAGAAACAAAAAAATAAAATGAAAATAAATGGAGAAGGTGGAGAGTTGTGAGAGGGACAGGTAAATCTACCAATGCATCCTCCTGCTTCAGAAGAATGAGTCACATTGAGAGAGTTTGGTTACATAAACTTATATATAAAACTATTTTCACAACTCTTTTTTCAAAGTAGTATAAACCTTTCTATCAAAACAGAGTCTTCCCTGGATCTCTCTGTTTTTCTGACATTGCCGTGAAAGTCTCGAACGCTCGTCCAATAAAGCCAACTCATTACACAAAGAGAAACACACTTTTGTCCGAAAGTGTAGCTCTTTGAAACGCGTCAGGCAAAGAGAATCCCACAAGACTCTCTCCTTCCTCCTCTCTGTTTACCTGTGTTGAGAGTTTTTTATTTTTTTTTCTTGGAAAATGATGCGTTACGAAAATGAAACCAACCTGGACCGTTTCCTTCGCTGCACAACACCAGTCGTCCCTTCGCTTTCCCTCCCAAAGGTTTCACGCTTTTACGTTCATTGTCATCTTCTTCCTTAAACAACTCTCGTAGGATCTTTAACTTATGTGTTTGGGTGATGTTTGACAGACACAGATCAAGAACCTCAACCGTCTATGGTACCCTTTGGAGAACGAGAGCGTTGAGTGTTTCAGGTTAAGTGATTTTTGGGATTGTTTCGACGAGTGGAGCGCATACGGTGCAGGTGTTCCCATCTTGTCCGAAACAGGCGAGACATTGGTCCAATACTACGTTCCTTACCTCTCTGCAATTCAGATTTTCACTTCTCATCCTGCTCTTAATGCCCTCAGGTAATAATATCCTTTACGACCATTTTCAGAAACATAAACACATGTGTGAAATCTAAGATGTTGTTTGTTGATGATGATGATTGAGGGAGGAGACCGAGTCTGGGGACTCAGGGAGCGAGACGTGTAGCGATGAATGGAGATGGGAAGGATGTTCTTCATCAGAGGAAGGACTGGATCATCAAGAACCTCTCGGTTACTCTTACTTGCAGTATTTTGAGAGATGTACTCCTTATTCTCGAGTCCCTCTCATGGATAAGGTTTGCTCTTCTCCTAAGGTGGTGAAACGGAGTTGATATGCTCGTGTCATATTAGAGAGATCTCTGTCTATTTTCAGATCAAAGGGTTGGGAGAAAGACATGCAGGCTTGTGGTCACTGAGGAGTGTTGATCTGTCTCCTGCGAGTTGGGTGGCTGTTGCTTGGTCTGCCTTCTTTAGAAAATGTCCTATTGTCTTATGTGGTTTCAAAAAGAAAAATTAAGATCAATGTAGTAAAAATGGTTATGATGTTGGTTATGTATAGGTATCCAATCTATCACATCCCCATGAACCGAAGCATAAAGGACTTGTCTACTTGCTTCCTCACTTATCACACACTTTCTTCATCTTTTCAAGGTGCAGTTTCACTTACCTCTTGAGGATGTGTATATTTTATAAAGTACATTCATTTTCTACAGTCCCCTCTTATTATTTGCTTGGTGTCATTGTAACAGATGTGCAGAAAGAGAAGAGGGAAAGGATAAGTGTTGGTGCATTTGGGATGGCCACTTACAAAACGCAAGGGAGACTATGGGACAATAATAGATTGCTTTGCCTTTTGAGCGTAGCAGATTCTTGGCTAAAGCAGCTAAGGGTCCACCACCATGATTTCACCTACTTCACCACTACTCCTTATCATCTCTGATAACAGCATAGTGTTTTTAGATTCAGTCTTGGTTAACAATCTATTTAGTTTTATGCTTTAAGAGTAGCTAGAGATATCAATAACGTTGAATAACATTTGGAAGTCTTAGAAAAGAACTTGCACTGACTTTTTCTTCAAAAATGTTTTCTATCTTAGATTTGGTTTTGGGTGTGTATGCTAAATACATTTATTCTCTTCTAATGTTTTATGGCTTTTCTGTTTTGTATAAACGCCGGTTCTCTTGATTGTGGTTGTATACAGAGTCCAAATCGTGACAACATTCGTGCTAACAGGGATTAAAGTAGTTACTATACTAGCACTAATTGAATAAGTCTATTTACCAAGCTTTTTTATAGACTTAAAGGCTAAAGTGTAAAATATTAATTCAAGTTTTCGGATTTTTCTACCACTACACTTCCACTTTTTATTAATTAGTTATTATCCATCTAAAAGCTTCATATTCAACTATAGATTCCAAAAAATTAGTTTGGATTTCGACATGAAATCTCTCTATATTGCAAACCATCTGCAACGATAAGTTTTGTTGAACATATCATGCATATATGCACGTAAGATAACATGTAGAAATTAGTTACGAACTTGAAATTCTATTATTTCAAACTTGGTCGGTGTTTAATACCAAAAAGAAGAAGAAGAAAGAACTTGGTCGGTTTTGCGAGTATCTTTTAGAGGTGGAGAAAAGGAACAAAGTATCATAAAAAGTGAAAGCTGAGTTTGACCAATCACCGACCCGGAAGAGTGAATACTATAATCAAGTAAATAAACAAATAATATAAAGCTCTAATTATTAAGTTGACATAAAATTGGTAATTCTTGTGGGGATGTTATCCTTAGCCGCGACTAGCCGACCATTGCCAAAACCACCATCATCATTTCAATTTGCATTAACCTCCTGTAATCTCTTTATTATGAATTTATGATATACTAATCTCATTCATTCAAAAAAAAAAGATATACTAATCTTATCTCTTAGAGCTTCTGACTTGTCGCATTTGAGTGAAGGAATGTCTTCACCGTCCAAAAATCAGAGAATGCCACTTAGTCGTACGGACATTAGAACATTTCCAACCCCACTGCAAAATTGACTGCAAAATGGAGTGGAAAATGCAGTCATGAACAAACAAAAAATGTATTACTCCATATTTGGAGTAATACATTTTTTGTTTGTTCATGACTGCATTTTCCACTTCATTTTGCAGTCAATTTTGCAGTGGGGTTGGAGATGCTCTTAATGGTTTGTATCCCCGTGTTGTGTTTTTTTTTATGTGTCAACGTCTCTCTTTTTATATGTTAATATTTTTTTCGAATACCAGAAAGTTTTAGACCAAAACTCGTAATCTCTCAAATCCGAAACCACAATATATAATATGTTTTCCTTACAACGGTCACTCGAACTAAAAATTTATAACAGAATGATCAAGAATTTTTTCAATTGAGCTAATAACCTCTCTTAAATGCTAATATTAAAAAAAAACTTTCAAATGAATTAGAGTGAAAGCGAAGGAATCATTCTAGTAACACCAAAAAGATGAGCTAGTAAACCGAAAGCTGAGATATTTTTAACAAAATCTCATATAAAAAGACACCATTGAGTCATCTCTCTCTGTTGTAAATAGACACAAAAGCAAACAATATTCTCTGTTTTTCGTTAACTCTGTTTCTCGTTAACGTTTTCTTCTTCTTTTTTCTCTGTTTTGGCAAAAAAGTGTGAACACAGAGATGGATTTTGAAGAGGAGCTCAATCTTTGTATCACCAAAGGTAAAACTATCGATCCTTCTTTTGGAGAAGCTTCTTCCACGACGTCCTCAAGATCTATCAAGAAGATGAGAGATACTGACCATCGTCCTAAACCCTATTTCCCATTCTCCTCTTCTTCTAATTCATTGGCGGCATTCCCTTTTACTCTAGATCCAACCATTCAAAATCCACAACAGCAGAACTTGGGATACGTTCTACAACAGGACTCGGCAATGCAAGGTCAGAAGCAAATGATTTCGTTTAGTTCTCAACAGCCGGAACAGCAGTATATGTCCACGTATTGGAACAACACAATGAATCTGAGCCAAGAAAGTGTTCAGCCGTACAGCGCAAGAAAGCTGTACAGAGGAGTGAGGCAACGTCAGTGGGGAAAATGGGTCGCAGAGATACGTAAGCCACGGAGCAGAGCACGTCTCTGGCTTGGTACCTTTGATACAGCTGAAGAAGCTGCCATGGCCTACGACCGTCAAGCTTTTATATTGAGGGGTCATAATGCCACACTTAACTTTCCAGAGCATTATGTGAATAAGGAAGTTGAGTTGCATGATGAAACTGGCTCGTTGGAACAGAAACAATCCGAGGCGCTGCAGCTAAACGAGGTTAACTTGGAAAGCAAGGAAGAAGCAGTGAGTGATGATGGGATGGCTGAGGCATGGTTGAATGCTGTTACAGCGGGATGGGGTCCTGAAAGTCCTCTTTGGGATGATTTGGACAGTTCTCATTTTCCACAGTGTTTGTCTTCTTCCTCTGCTTCTTGTCCCATGAGACCTTACTTTTAAATAAGGTCATAAACCGCTCACGTTTTAGGTTTTAAATTAGGGTTTCGCTCATTGGCATTTGGATGGAGACAGTTTTTTGTGATCTCCCACTCCATACATCAGTCTATTTATATATCTACCAGACTGTATTTCCCCTAAATTTCCATTAGTATATTGTTCTATCTTTTTTATGTGTGTGTTCCTAATTTTCCTACATATATAGATGTCCTATTTGATTAAGATATTAATTTTAACAAACTAAATATGATTAAGATATTAGTTCAACAAACTTAATCAGTCTTTTTAATAATTATATTAGTCAAAAATTTTATAAACAACTTTAACATTTATGTTTTCGAATTTTTATTTATCTTCTGGAAACAAAAAAATATATCAAACATCATTAGGAATCTTAAATGTATCAGCTGCACCAAACTTTCTAAACTCCTCCTCACAATTAGCCACTAATGGTTCATCTTTATTTCCATCATCACTTAACCGGACTCTGGGGAAAGACTCATACATGCTTTTGGACTTGCGATTTTCGGTTGTAAGCATGTTCACCTGACCATGATGTGAAATCTCTAATATCAGAGTTTCATCATCAAGTGGCAGTGGCTGTTTCCAAGGCTCTCCATCCATTCTCATGTATGCATGCTTCGCTGCACCTTTCTTAAATTCAAACCTAATCCGATTTGCCTATATATATAAATACACACACTCGAGTTAAAATGTGCACTTAACTTACACTTTGATTTGTTTCTGTCACTTAATACTTTTACCTGAGCAAGTCTTGTTCCATGACCCTTTGGAGCGAGGAGAACAAGACCATGCCAAGCATTTCTAAAACCAACGATTTCTATGAGTCCGTCATCTATGAATGGTGGAGTTAGGCTTCTCTGTTGAGACATCATAAAGAAAAAATATCAACTCTTTGTAGTAGGGTTATTGAAGACTTGAAGTAATGTGAAGAGAATGTTAAAAACCTACATCACATTGTCTCTTGGGATTTGGTGTTCCCCAAGGATTTAGTCCTCCAGAAAAGCTAGGAAGATTCAAACATACGATGGACCTGATGCTGCCAGAACATAAGTAAATGTTAGTATTACTTGGACAATGTAATCTATTTTGGGTATGGATCAGCAAAGAAGGTACAATATCACAAAGAAGACTAAAATCTCAGCTCAATCTACATGTGGATTCATATGCTTGTACAAAAACCCTCTTATAACATTTTCCTTGGTGTGAATATATAATTTGACGAAAGTTACCTTTGGGGAATGTGAAGGTCAGTCCACTGGCCACTTTTGTCACATATCTTAACTTGTGCTAGTTGAGCTATGTTGCTGCAGCAAAAGCCATAGAATATTATAGTTTTTTCACAATTTACAGTGGTCTAGAGACAAGGCCAAATAGGAAAATAAAAACTCATATAAAGACAGTGAAAATAAAAACACATATAAATTTACTCACTGTGAAAAAGGGTGAAGAAGAGAGGCACAAAACCACCCTTGTTTGCAAGCAAGCTTTAAATATGTGCTCTGGAACGTCATTAAATAAAACCAATGGAATACATATTCTTAGTATAATTTACACTACAAGATGTAATCATATGAAACAAGAAGAGATTGTTCCACTAAAACATTAAAGAAAGAAAAACTTCTAGAGCAACGTATGTAAACCTGATTGACCAGCTGATTTTTAAACTTTTCAGGGTGCAATTTTCTTTGAGAATGAAATTCATAAGATGTTTGAGCATCCATTCCTGCAATAAAATTCATTAGTGATGCTAACAAGTCAATGAAACATATGCTGCAGGTCACTTTTTACAGATTCCGTATTTCTCACAAAGATGCTTAAGGAGGATCCCGAACTGCAATTTCCAGGCTGCTTAGAGGAAAAAATATTAGTGAATTAGAGATGTAAAACTCTTACCTAAGCTAAAGTAATTCCAGAATCCCCCACGAAATGTTTGGTAACCTTCCTGAAAAAAAGCGCTGACCATATAAGAGGAAAATAAAGAAACGGCTCGTCGCAAGAGAAGAGAATTCAGTACCATATTTGCTTGATCTGATGGAGAAGAACGACGAAATGCATGTAGAGAAGGTGGTAGCTCGATAGAATCACAAGAGCCTTTTTCAGGAGACTTCATCCGCATAAGTACGTGCCAACTTAGTGAGATAATTAAAATGCATACATGTCAAACCCAAAATTAAAAATAATAATAATAATTGGAAGAGAATGATAGATATGTATATGTACTTGTCTATCTTCATCTCTTTGGACTTAATCACTTGACCCAAAAAAGCCTCCACGGAAGACTTATCTGTTCCAGGGTTTTTTTTACCCTGAAGATGAGCAGATGGGATCATAGTAAGACAAGAACAACATATGAATACTATATGATATAATAATGTGAAACATTGTATAGTATATACCCATCCAAGTGCAAATGGAAGGTTATTTCCTGTTCCCAATGGGATAGTAGCAATTGGAGGTGGGTTGGATAATTCAAGATCACAAACAACTCCAAGGAGCCAACTAGCTGTGCCATCTCCTCCTGCAACCTAATTAAACACACAACTCAACCTCACGACTTTGTTAATTACAGCTGATTTTCCTCGATAAAGATGGTTTAACAATTAACACACAATTATTTTCAACTTCTCCTTAATCTTGCAAGCCAAAGCATCGTGCTTTAGCCTCTCTAGGTTAAGATAGATCCTCTGTAGCACCTTATCCGGAGTCTCTACGTTAAGATCAAAAACCTGACCAACAACTTGTTATAATCAAAAATATAATAATATATCCTAATGAAAAGGTAATTTTTATAATATGATTCTGTACTATAAAGAATACACAAATATAGGATTCAATGCCCTCAATGAAGAATCAATACAGATTCATCACATTTTCAAGATTACTAATTATCTAGAAAATTATTCGTATAAATCAAAGTTTTATGAATGTTTCTTAATCAACGAATCATGAACCTAGTTTTTATATAATTGAGTAAATTAATAGTATATGTTTAGACCTGCTTGTCGTTGAGAAGAGTACGGTAGGTAAGAATGAGTTCTCCACCGAGTTGACCTCCACTTTTGGAGTTGATGAATACGAGAACTGGACTCTCAGGTGGAGTACTTGGCACCGTCACAGCCTCGGCTTCAGGCGAGAGAACGTACGAAGGAATGTAAAATTTCTTGAGAAAATCTGATAATGCTTCATATTTTTGATTAATGCTCGCCTGTGACTCATGAACACATTCAGTATTTAAAAATTGTCAACGTTAATCATGCAAAAGAGAATCGAAAAGTGGGATCATACCATTAGATCTTCTGAAGGTACTGTTAGAAAAAAAAGTGTAATATAATATTATTGTGTCTAGACGGATATGAAGGAATCTTGAACGAGTAAGATTTAAGTATCGGAGATTCTGTAAATATCTCTATTAAGATTCTTTTCCCTTTTTCTTACTTTAATTTGGTTATTGCTATATTATTTATTAGGACACGGTTTTAAATTAAAGGTAAATTGTTTATTGTAGTTATGCTTCATTAGTGACATTTGTGCACATGTATACGTCATTATTGGCATGCATTTCTAGTTAGCGCTGAGATGGAGTCCATTGTCTTGTCTTTATATTCTTATCTTTTTAAATATTGAGTGATAAATAAATAAAAATGGTAAGAATTTATATTTCATACTATTTCATTGATTGATTGCTATATTTTATAGATTTTACAAATTTAGATTTCGTCTATCTAAACTATAATTATATATTTTTTCTTACCGTACAAATAATTCTTTCAATTTTACAGAAATTAAATATTATATTATCTTTAACAAAAAGATATTTAGATCTCGTAAAAATCTTGTTCATATTCTCCAATGTTGATGGTTGAACTCTTTAATTCGGAGTGTAATAACAACGATAGCGTAGTAAAATCATTAAGATTTTTTTTTTTTAATTCACTGAAATATTATCCCAATAAGAACATATTATTCTCAACCTGATATGTAGATAAACCAGTGCAGAGACTGGAAAACAAAACCACAAACTCGGACAGTGCAATAGAATCGCCGCAAAACGTTAATAATGGGCTCATGTTAACAAATGTAAACCCAATACAATTATGAGGACTAACCGATTAGTGGCCCATTAAGTAATTCGCAGGCCTTTTTCGAGAAGCTCCCATTGCAATGACTTGACACAATCTTTGACTTGACATCATCATCATACGCTGACCAATCCAGAAACCTAACCAAGAGTTGATGTAAAGAAGTGAAACGACAACCCCACAACGCAACTCTTTCCACGTGTCACATTATACATCATCGTTTATTAGGAGGACATATTTTTATATAGACAATAGCTTCGGTGTGAACTTCGGAGAATCTGTGGTTTTGGATTAAAGGGATATGTAATTCAAAGTTGGTTGCACAGCTTTCCACCAACAATTTAACAAACAAAAAAGCTTCATTTGATATGCATTTTCAAATCTTTCTTTTAATAGTGTCAACGTGGATGCCTTGTTCGGAGAGACCCTTTCACAAGCAATCTATGTTAGTATTGTACTTGGAGTTGCATGAAGTTAAAAGTTATTTTTTAATTCGCCTTTCAGTTTTGATAGCACAAGGCACATGACATTAACACGTTATTTGAAAAAGATTTGTATTTGATGAGAGTATCCAACTACTTTACCGTCCTCACTCTCTCACCCATTGAAACTATACGCTTTGGGTTTCAAAATTCAACGTAACATATATTCTCATACTTGTTAGTTTTTTTAACCAAACATGCATGTAAAGTCAACTGAACAATATATTAACATGAAAAGTCAACAATGTGCTTAACTCTGACTTTCACCAAGTCCTTAAGGTGAACAAAATTATTCACAGCCGAATAGTTACCCCCACAATGTACATTAACCTCTTAATTGGATTACTTTTTCTATACACAAGAGTGCTTATATTCACTCCAAAATTACATTCATAAAATATGACGAATCCAAGTTACATGAAAAATTATATAAATGCAGTGCATATATACAGCAATACTATCACGTGGATGGCTTCTAGAATATTAAGTTATTTGCTTTTGTATATAATATTGTATCTCAAAGGGACACTTGGCACAATAGGTGCATGCCAAATGGAATTGACCTTGGCTCATCCAGGTTAATTAAGTGATTTGCATTCACATCCCTATATAAACGAATGAAATGCAGAAGGTATGAGTGCACCCTGCGCATTGACATTTATAAAACTCAACTCCTCTTTTTCAAACTTAAGAAACTCCTTTAGACTCTTCGATCCTTTGACAAGAGAACCAAACTGTTACTAGACTTTAACGTCGATCGGTGTGCAATCTTTTTCGAAATTACCAAATAAAGATGGGAAGATCACCTTGTTGTGACAAGAATGGAGTGAAGAAGGGACCATGGACGTCTGAAGAGGATCAGAAACTCATCGACTATATTCGATTTCATGGTCCGGGCAATTGGCGTACCCTCCCTAAAAATGCTGGTAAGTAAATGATTTATTAATATATAGTTTTTTCCTAATAGATTATGTTCTATCTATAAACTGAATCAAACACTTACAAGTCGTTATTGTACAACTTAAAGGACTACAAAGGTGTGGAAAAAGCTGTCGTCTTCGTTGGACCAATTATCTAAGACCGGACATCAAGCGAGGAAGATTTTCATTCGAGGAAGAAGAAACTATCATTCAGCTACACAGTGTTATGGGAAACAAGTAAGCATCATTTACATCATAACTTAGTTATTGAGATTCATCCCTTACAAATTTGATGCGTTAATTAATGAAAAAGGGGATGGTGTACGTATGCATATGCATGCGGACAGTACATTTCAATAGTTAGGTCATCAACTCTACTAAACTATTATCATATGCATTGACCTATATATCATTTAATATAATAAACTATGTATTAATCTAATTGAATATTCATGGAATATAGGTGGTCCGCAATAGCAGCTCGTTTACCAGGAAGGACCGATAATGAAATAAAAAACCATTGGAATACTCACATCCGCAAGAGACTTGTAAGGAGTGGTATCGACCCTGTTACTCACTCCCCACGCCTTGATATTTCCTCACTTCTAGCCACACTTATCAATCAACCAAACTTTTCATCAGTTGCAACACATGCATCGTCTCTGCTTCATCCTGATGTATTGAGATTAGCCTCTCTTCTCTTAACCCCTCAACAACCACTCCAAAATTTTAATCCAATTTACGCACCGAACCTCGACCAGAATATTCAAACTCCAATCACATCGGTATGTTCTCAAGACTCTCAACCACAAGCCGAGTGTACAACTCCATCAAACAACGAAGCTACATATTTCGATCCTGTGAATGCAAGAGTAGAGGTCAGTACTCATGCAGGTGTGTTACCACCTTTGTCAGAGAGCTTTGACTTAGAGTCACTCATGTCAACGCCACAACAAAATAGCATTGAAGCAGAAGCCAACTCCAGCAGTTTCTTCGACTTTGGGTTTCCGGATAATTTTACCTTTGAGGACTTTATGTTAAATTAATTATCAACATATATATGCATATCTCTTTCCACACATGTCTCTTTTTCCATACCTACGATTCTTGATTTGTTGCATTCTTTTAGTGTATAAACTCATTGCTGTTTTTCGTAAAAGATTGATATATTTATTCTATATATTTCATGAATGTGTAAAATTTTAGACGATCTACCAAAGGACTAGAGTAATTAAAGAACTAACATAGAAAGAAATATCGTAAAAAGAAATATATAGTTGAGTTGTCTAGCCTCGAGAACGAATGAAACGAGCAACAGACAACATTGTTTCTACTTTTCAAAATGAACACGGCTCTCTGCGTAGCATAACATTGTCACTTTCACGAGTAATGTTGATGAGATAAAAGGTCATGTCGGTAATAGTAATCAGATATGTAGGCCTAATAAGGCCCAACCTTAGGTCCAATTAGAAGTCCTTGAAGTCGTTAATTTAGCCCAATATCAAATTGCACAATGAAATTTCAGAGAAGGGGACCTAAGAAGTTAGTGAAGTCTTCACTCTTCAGCACTATTAATTGGACTATGACAACTCTTTAAATCAACTGCTACAGAGATAATGTATAATACCTATTGAACCGGATTTTCTTTGCTGCCAATATATCAATCAAACTACAGCTTTGGTCAAACAAAATGGTAACCAGAATGGCCGATGTACGCCACATATCTTATAATACTGACACTAGTTTGATTCAACAAAGATTGTAAGTAATAGAGCAATGAGCCGTTAGAGGCTAATTAGACCATTTGATATTATTTACAAAATCAATCCAATAAACAGAAAAACATTTAAAAAAAAAAAAATCACTTTGAATCAGCAAATCACACAATCATTACAAGCATAAACTATAAAAAGAGAGCGAGTAGGAAGGAGGAAGCAGCACCCACATGGAAGGACCCTGGGAACATCATAGTAGAAGCTGCGGACGTTGTGTTAGTGTTACGAGGCCCTCTGTTTCTCACTCGTTGCTTCATCACCACTGCAAGATTCCTTGACCCATGCTCGTTAGCTGAACACAAAAGAATAGTCTCGGAAAAGAAGAAGATGAATATGATAGAGAGGAGGATTATGCGTCTGGCTTTGATCTCACCCATTTCTGTTTCTGTGTGCTTGCTTAATCTCTGATGGATATATGATTTATAAAGATAAAAGGCAAGAGGAATGTCTCTTATTATAATGATGATTAGTCTTCTTAGGTAGGTTTATAAAAATAAAAATACGCGCTACATGATAGCCAATGTTGCAATATTGACCAATGTAGATACAGAAAAGGTCAGAAGTCAAACAGAAAGGTTATTCCACGCACGAAACTTATATATAATCGACAAGTCATCTTTGAACTTTGAAATTTGGAACGGTGGAAGAAAATAAACTAAACTTGGAATGTAAAAAAAAAAAGCCCAAGTTTCTTCAAGTGTCGTTTAGTTTTTTATAACTCGCATGATTTATTAGAGCCCAATGCTTCACATTCTATTTTAGTTTTTTGTTGGTCTAAAAGAACGTCTAAAATGCTTTGCCCAAGCGGCCAAGCCCATATCTACTAAGTTTTTTTTGTTCTCACAAAGGTAAGCCTGAACAGTGAACGTGGTCATCATTCTAAGGTTAAACTCAGTCTGTTTAGAGTAGCCTTCTTGTCTCCTAGTTGTTAAATTTTTTGGCAACACATTTCCTCTTTTTAATTAACACAACAGAGCTTTTGTGAAATTTGTTAATGGTAACGCAACCTTGATTAGAGCATAAGTTTTTTGATTCAAATAGATCAATAAGTTCTTGTACGTAAAGATTCGAAAAGAGCATAAGTTTTTGATACGAATAGAAAGCATCATGAAACCAATAGACATGTCTCTTAATTCGCAATAAAGCATAAGTTTTTCATAAAACAACAAAACATAGCAAATAAACTTATTTGATTGAAGTAACTTTTAAAATATATCTCTAAACATTATCCCCAACAACAGGAGCCCCAACAACACTAGTCGGATTTGTGTCTCTACTAACTGTCTCGAGATGACGCGCAATAAACTCCATATTCAAAGCATGGTTATGCTACAAGCAAAGTTAAACCTCCAATTAGATTTGTAAATACATAAAATTAGAAATACAAACTAAATATTTTATACCCTCAAGATAAGGTCGTTAAGATATCCAAGCCTTGCACGTAATCGAACAATTCGTCGTCTTAAACGCCCTCTCTCCAAATCCAAAGAGGCAGTTGCTTCTTGATTAAGAACCCCATCAAAATTGCTGGGGTCGGTGATCAAAGTATTGAGACTACGAAGATGAGTCAAAGCAGTTTGAAGCTCATCAAAGCGAGTCAACTGCGTGGAAAAAAAAATATCTTGATATTACGAATATAAATAGTTGTGCAAATTATTTATTATATAATATTCAAAACAAAAAGTTTTTTTTAATTATGATAAACTTGTAAAAATATTTTAAGATTTATAAGTGTTATTTTAAAACAACAAATAGTAAAATAACATAATTATAATATTAACTTCGAGTTTGTATTTTAATTACTAAAATATATATTAAGAGAAAATTTGGAAAATGTCTTTTCATACTAAGAAAGTGTAGTTTTCAGAAGATTAAAAAATAAATTGTAGATTGAAAGTTTTTGCTCCAGCTTATATTTTGGGGATAATTTGATAAATATCCTTTTTTTTTTCTTTTTTTTTTTGGAAAAATATCCTTTACCTGGGAAACCGAAGTCTCAACGGCAGGAATAGTTTCGTCGATGAAGCTCTTTAATGCATTAACTACTATGGCCTTCAGAACATGAGGATCCATTATTTTGAGATCTACAAAAGAAATAAAAAAAGGGAACAGAAGAAATTAGAAATCAGGATATGTCATCCATGTTTCAGATCCACAGATAATTAAAAAGAAAAAAAAAAAGAGAAGGAAAGATCGGGAAAAGCAAATATAACTCCCGATTCAAATGAAAAATAAGCACAAAGCATATTCAGATCTAGAGAAAAAACATATATTAAAAATCAGTCTTTACCTTTCTTTAAGTTACTGAGTCTGACGAGAGCTTTCTTTGCTATATCCTTTATTTATACTAATGTAGCTGCTTATACGACAAAAGTTTGAATAGCAGATTTTAGGTGGAAGGAACTACTTTTGTTCCACCTCTCATTCAAACTGTTAGTAGTTGACCACACAAGTAAAACGCGTTACTTTCAGCTTTAAGTTTAGCGGACCAGTTGTTGAGTAAGAGTGTAGCAAATTTATAAAATTCATAGATATTAAAAAGAAATTAATAGTATTATGATTAGAATTTTTTTTAAAAAATCATAATTCTTAAAAAATTGAGTAATAAGAAATTTGTATGATTACAAAAGATAGAATTAAATAATATTTCTAAATTTAAAAATATAAATATATAAATATATTTACATTTATATTATTTAATGTTGTATTAGAATTTGCCGAACAGATATAGTATATTACATTAATATATTCAAATTTAAATAAAGCAACAACGGTTTAATCTAAAAATTTGTCACTGACCACAATGAATTATCGCAGTCGCAGATAAGGTGATCAATTCTTGATATTTCTGAATCATAACCAATGGCAATATATGCTAGTAAAGAGACGACTTTTCTTTTAGGTCAGCGTACTGTCATCATCAATCGGTTAGCTAGTCAAAAGATTACTTAAATCTAATAAAAAAATATTGTTAATATTTTATGAACGTGTCCACCTAACAAACGGCATAACAAAAAAAATCCAAATGAAAGAGACTTGCCCTAAAATAAAACTAAACCGTACACAACAATGACGAAAGTGTTAACAAGATTAACATCACATATACTTTGTATCTGTCCTTTTATACTTTTTTTTTTTGCTTAATAAAGGAATTTTTTTTGTCCTTTTATACTTTCAACGATTTACAATAACCGGACTTAACCAGAGACTCTTAAACCAGGACCTGTGCAAACTGTAATCTTTAGGAGAAAATTACATATAGGATATATACATATTTATGTTGAAAACTAAAATATTATTTATTTATTTTTTGCTATCTAGAGTTAATACTAACCGATACGAATAGAAACTTAGAAAGACAAATACAGATTTTAGAAGGAAACATAGAAAACGTCTAACAATAGATTGTCTTCACTGCACTAGACAATAGATTGTCTCACATAGGTATTATTTAATCTTATATATGGTTAATGAAAATTGGATTAACCAATAAGAAAGGACAATGACTCAAGCAAGTGATAGGAGGTGCATTGAAGCCAACTGATGTGGAAACATTGTGGGTTGTGCTTGGTTTCAGCCTGAAGTATGTTTTCCAAGTGATGAACAAATGGAACCAGCTGCTGGGATTTTGAGTATTCCATCAAGTAATTTTGTCAAGGTAGTATTAAAGTGTTAACTTATTGTGTTCAATTTTAGTTGGCACTCGACAATAATAGTTCCATTATCAGTAGAGAGCTACAATGCAAGAAAACCTTCCTTTCTTTGAATTTTGCAAATTTGAGATTTTTTTCTAAACTAATATGCAAGTTTTGTATCTGTCTCTCTTTTGTGTTGCAGCTGTTCAAGATAAGTGAGGAAGTAGTGGTTGATGCTACAGATAAAGGGAATTCTGATCAACCATTCCGTAAGCAAATTGTTAATAAATTTAGAGACTCCTTAAGACTAAACTCAAAGATGCGTGGTGCAGTGTACGTCGAATTGCTATGCAAGGATAATGAGCGTAGGAGATGAGGAAAGCCGGATTGTTCTGATCGCCAAGGCCAATGTAGCTGTGGGAGAGGAGCTTAACGTACACTACAGATGTGATATGATAGTATTCTTCTGTCATACATAGTTTAAGAGAATGTTGTGTTTGGCAGGTATGATTACTTATTTGATCCAGATGTTTTTAAGGTGTCATGCCTATGTAAAGCTCCCAACTGCAGGAAATTCATGAATTAGATAGATATAACCTTTTTGATCAAAAAAAAAAAAAAAGATAGATATAACCTTATGGTAGGTGCACATGATACAACATGAAGAAGAAGAAGAATATAAAGAAGCCAAGGAATATTCTCGTTTTCTTTATATATATTGCTCAAGAAACGACAAGAGTTATTGGTAGAGAGCTAAGTGATCCAACTCTTCTGTATCTCTGTACAGACAAATTCAATTTCATTTTATTGTGAATGATGTATTCGACTTATTACTGACTCAAATCAGGTTCAGAGATTCATGAACTAATAATACATTTGATGCACATCATCCTCAGCATCCTTCTTCTCTTCATCTTTTGACATGCTGTCTGGAGTAGAAGATGAACCTATCTCCTCCTCTTGTTCTTCTTTCTCTTTCTCCAATTCAGTGAATGCAGTGATACAAACGGTCTTGGTGTTCTCGGTGCAAACTTTTCAGCTGGTTTTCTAGCTGGAAGTATAGCTGCTGCTGCTACTTTACTTGCCCTTTTGACATTGCAAAAACAAGAGGACAGATAGAGGTAGGTGTGTTTTGATTTGCAACTTCTTCCTCCAGAGAACTCTGTCTATTTGCTTATGATTGGGCCATTTTCATAAATTCAGAAGGACCCCTGGTAGGGCAATGAGAATGACACACTCATAGAGGTATGTATGTGTATTTTGAAAGGTTACATTGTATGTGTTTGCATTCGAAACAAATATGTAGCATCTGTCTTTACAATATATTCATTAAAAATCAACTTTCAACCAAAGATTTAGAGAAATTCCCTTAGATAACCCATTTTAATTTGTTTGTCACAAAAATAGTTTTTAAAAAAGAAAATGACTAAAATATTTTTTTTAGAAGCTAAAAAATTTATTTATATGCATTTATACCCCTAGGGTTAACTAATTTGGACTTTAGGGTTTAGAGTTAAAGGGTGGATTTGGGGTTAGAGTTTCAAATTTCAAAAAAAAAAAAAAATAAAAAAAAAAAAAAAGTCTATTTTGGTCATTTTATTTTTTGAGAGCCATTTTTGTGACAAAAACTTTAAAATGACTATTCACTAAATTTATCGAACATAATCTCACTTGGTTAATCACTCGAATATCGGTGACAAATATGATATATTTTCAGCTTTGAAATAGATATATGTTATGGTAAACACAAAACCTTGATAAGACATATTACTTGCTCCAGACTCAACCAACCGAATCCTAAAACTAATAATCGTCAACCATACCATCACCAAGATTCTCACCAAGGTGAATATCTTGGATAGAGTTTGCAAGTTCCAAAGCTGTGCCCATAGTTGACTCGTTCATACGGGTCAGGGGTGCGATGCTCACTGTGTTCTCCACGAACTCCAACATATGTTCAAGATTTATGTTAATGTCAACTAGTAAAGACGTCGCTTCTGCCTTCAACGCCAATGCTCGGATAGAGTTTGCTAAACTGACAGCTTTGTCCATAATCAACTCCCTGATACGTATCAAGGGGGCCAAACTCACCGTCTTTTCCGCAAATCCGAGTAGAAATTCCATGTTGATAGGTACATCAACTAGCAACTGCGAAGCTTCTTTCCTCAACTGTTCCATGCTGTGAGACAGACATCAAATGAATTGTTACATACATGTGGTTGTCTCAATTTAATGTCTTTAAGAATCATGAAACTGAAAAAAAAAAATACCGAGAGAAGTATATTATAAAATCATTTTACCTTCGAGTTGGTATCTTCTTCCAGAGGAGATATAATGACTGACTCAAAATGAAAGAGAAGCAATTAGCATGGTTAAGATTTCAAATTTGAGAAGATTATGGATCAAGATTAAAAAAAAAAACAAAGTATATATTTACCTTATTCCTTCTCTTTTAAGTTACTAACTCGTTGCTTCTTCCTCTTTTCTTATTATATATACAAATGTCATTGATAAAAATAAATAAATAATACTAATGTCGTTTACCACCTAACTAACCGACTGTCAAATTGAGGTAGATGAAAGACATTAATGAATTGTGACAAAAATATAACTGCTCATTGTCGCAGTTCACTAATACATTTCCTACGTTAATGTAAACCCTCCCTACTTATGGTATTTTCGTGAAGAAAGTTTTGTTTTAGTTATGCCAATAGATGATGCATACTCAGAGGCTATACAGATTACGTGTCCAAGATTTGAAATGTTCTGATTAACAAAAAAATGTGGAATGATGGATTTTTTATACAAAAATCACATCAAGCAACAACGGTTTAATAAAAAAAAATTGTCACTAACCACAATGAATTATCGCATTCGCAGATAAGGTGATCAATTCTTGATATTTCTGAGTCATAACCAATGACAATATATGGAAATGCTAGTAAAAAGACGACTTTTCTTTTAGGTCAGCGTGCGGTCATCATCAATCGGTTAGCTAGTCAAAAGATTACTTTTAATTCTAATTAAAAAAATATTGTTAATATTGTATGAACGTGTCCACCTAACGAACGGCATAACAAAAAATCCAAATGAAAGAGACTTACAATAACCGGACTTAAATTAGACTCTTAGACCAGAACCAGAAATGTACCAAAACCGGTAAACCAATTGTAATTCTGACTAATATTCTGACTCCCGCAGAGTCTATGGCCTTCCCCTTTGACACCTCATCATCAAGTTTAGTCCATACTCAACAATTTCCACCATGGACTCAATATTATCTGTGGATCAACTTTCACTAGAATTTGTATAACCGGTTCCAGACCTTAATGATTATGGTTAACCGGTTGAGTGATTTTCAGAGTCGAAATGTATCACAGGAGCTACATAATTGATTCATTAGTACCAAGAAAGAAGTCTCACACTTTGACAAAAGTGTTGGCCAACAAAATCGCAAGGGTTACTAACTACAACACTAGGTGCCCTTCTGTTTATTTTTTATTTATTTTTTATTTATTTTTGAGTTCTTGTTTCTATATGAAGTTTCTCTCCTGTACAACAGTACCAATGACATGCAACATAACTAAACCCTATTCTCATTCCCCAAGAGACTTTGCATCCCATTATTGAATACGTACTGCCTAGAGAACCCTACCTGCTGAGCTTGAAACTTCTTCAATGGTTTGCCCTAAGTTGTCTTAAAAGCCTCTTCTGCAAGAGTTGTCAGAATCTTAATATGTTGCGGTAGCAGTCGATCTTTCGTGCTGATTCTGGTTCTTTCCATGTCTTCTGAGGTGGTGGATGTTTATTTACAATTACAGGCCACCAAGACAAAAAAAAAAAATCCTCATCCAGGACTCAGTTTTAAAAAGTAGTGTGATTTGAGTACTTCCTTTTAATTAATCGAAGTCACCTCTCTTTGGTATGACTCTTGGAAACTTTGGAGTAACTGGATCAGGAATAAAAACAAAATGTCAACAAAACAGATGAGGCTGTAATTAACACAAAAAGTTTCAACCAAATCCTTAATCCAGTTGTAGAAATAAGCAGTAACTAGAGATCATCATCACTAGTGTTGATATTCTATAAAAAAATAAGTCATGTTCAGTGGATCCTAAACTTCTATCTAACCAGAGAGTTATCGAAAAAACTTACATCTTCAATTAAGGATCGGTGAGCTGTAAAACTTGTGTCTAAATGCAGGTCGAAACTCGGGTATAGTGTCAGTCCGCTGAGTGGGTCAGGGGAGGTTGCACATAAGCTGTTTCGATTAATAGTTCTACCTAGCAGACGGCTTCCAAGCTGAAAATGAATACGAGTCCAGCAATGACGATTAGCCAACATTTTTTTGTGCAATTATTGTTATTATAATCAATTCCACTCAAAAAGCTATAGCTTGCGTAGCTCGGCCGCATGGTTTTAAATTAAGACGAATATATTAAACTATTGACGCGCGCGTATAAGTTCCTCTTGTGCATTGTTTTTTTTTTTTTTTCTTGTGCATTGTTCATCCGAGTTGTCTTCAAGAACCAAAACCACCGCTCATATCACATATAGCTTACTTTCTTCATTAAACTAATAACTCATTCCTCATGCTCTATTGCTATGGCCAATACTGACAGCAGCTTGGATACACCTATAGTCGTTTTCGATCGGAGGTTGCAACACAGCGGAAGCAATTAATTATTATTCTCGACCCTCTCGATGAGACAGAGCTTAGAAGCTGCTGAGATCTGAAGGGTTTTGCTGCCGAAGAGGGAGGAGGAGGAAGCCAGGTGATTAGGGAAGTGAGGGGTTTGGTTTAAGGAGAGAGAAGGAGAAGCCGCCGCAGCGTAATCCAACAAAACGTTGAGTCAAACACAAATAAATAAAAATCCAACAAATCTCTCCAAAAAAAAACCTCTATTCTTTTGTTTTTTTCTTTTCTCGATAGATATTTCTCGGCAATCAATAATATTTTATTAAATTACTAACAACGGGAATATTTATTAAATTGCAATTTTATTTCCAAAATGTACTCGTCTCATAAGCATAAGTCTTTCATAAAACATAACAAATAAAAATTTATTTGTCTGACATAAACTTTAAACCAAACAGTAAAGTATATCTCTAATCATCTTCAATAGGAATGTTGACGCCGATGGCTTGGAAAATTTCGTTTAACACATGGATCGAGCTCTCCAGATTCATAAATATCTGGTTCAGGGGTCCACGGCTCATAGTGCTATCCGTAATATAGGAAAGACCATTAAGATTCAAATCGATTGTATGAATAGCCTGAAGAGCATTAGTCTTCCAGTCAGCCATTCTACAAAGATTTAAAAGCACAACTCAAAAAAAAAATAAGTCAAAATACCCTATATTATATTTTTTTTTTTTAAAAGAAAGAATCATTATAAAATCATATTACCTTCCAGTTGGTATCTTCTTCCAAACTGATTCAAAATGAAAGAGAAGCAATTAGCATGATTAAGATTTCAAATTAGAAGTTTATGGATCAAGATTAGTTACCTTATTCCTTATCTTTTAAGTTACTGTCTCGTTGCTTCTTCCTCTTTTCTTATTATATGTATATATATACATACTAATGTCATTGATCAAAAAAGTTATACATACTAATGTCGTTTACCACCTAACTAACCTACTGTGAAATTTACCACCTAACTAACCTACTGTCAAATTGAGGTAGATTAAAGACACTAACGAATTGTGACCAATGTAGTATCAACGTCCGGTCAAGTAAAAAGAAGACCTTTTTTTTTTTGGCCAGTCATCATCAATCGGTGTTACGTAGGCACTACTAGCTAGTCAAAGATTACTTAAATCTAATATTGTTAATATTTATGAACGTGTCCACCTTAGGGCTGGGCAAATAAACCGAACCCGAAAACCCAAACCGAACCCGATCCGATAAAACTGAATCCGAACCGATCCGAACCCGACATAAATACCGAATGGATTTTGTTTTATGGTATTTCGGGTTATGGGTATTATCCGAACTGAACCCGAACTTAAATGGATATCCGATAGAACCCGAACCAATTCAAAATCCCCCAAAATAACTTGTACCAAACATGATCTCAATTCCTAATATGTATCAAAATATATATATATATATATATATATATATTATTGAACTTCTAAAATAATTATCTATTACATGAATAATTAACTCAAATACTTAGCTTAATATATATTTTGGTATATGGTTAATATTAATGTTTGTGTTTAATATTAATATATAACTTAATATATGTTTTGGTTAAGTCGATTTGAGAAAAGTTTGTGTTTCTCGAAATGTAGTTTTTTATTATTTACTTTATTATATGTCTAATTTCTTGTTATTGAGCTTTATGTTTAAGAGTTTCATGCTTAGCGTCGTGATGATTGAAGGTGACGGTTGAAACTTGAAGTTTTTAGATTTTTGTTTTATTTTCATTGAATAATATTTTTTATTTTATGAGAACTTGGTTTTCGTTTTGTGTTGTCAATTATTTGATTTTTTTCTATCAATAACTATGTTTATCTTTCGTTTGATTTTGGATAATCATGCTTGATGTTTTTTTTTTTAATTTTTGAATCGATTTTACTTATGTTTTGATTTCAAAATAGGTACAAATCATGTACTTTTAAATTAAATAACTGATTTTACTTATGTTTTGGTTATAAAGTAGGTACAAATAAGATATTTTTAAACCGAAGAACCGATTGAGATCCGAACCCGAAAGTATATCGGATTGTATCGGTTCTTTGAAGATTTACTAACCCCGAACCGAACCCGAAAAAACCCGAACCGATCCCGAACCGGATTTTCATATAATCCGAATGGGGTTGATTTTGATAAACCCGAAAAACCGAAACCCGATTAGATAAAACCGAAAACCGATTGGGACCCCGAATGCCCAGGCCTAGTCCACCTAATGGTCATAACAAAAAAAAAAAAAAAAAAAAGTCTCCAAATGAAAGAGACTTGCCCTCAAATAAAACTAAGGACAAAGATCCATTATAGAAAAGAAAGGGCAACCCTTCAAAGTTATTTGAAAAGACGTGCGTATTTGATAAGAGTATCCAACTACTGTACATATGTACACCAATACTATCACGTGTATGGCTTCTAGAATATAAAGATAAAAAAACAATTGGCGATCATATATGCGGTCTTATTTGCGTTTTGTATACAATATTGTTGTTCAGAGAGACACTTGGCACATAACGCCCATGCCAAACGGAATTGACCTTGGTTCATCCAGGTTAATTAAGTTAATTGCATGCACATCCGTATATAAACGCATGAAAATGGAGAAGGTACGAGTGCACCCTGCGTATTTTATTAATGTGTGATTTTTAATTTGGATCATCTCTTAAATAATTTATTAAATATATATTTATATTATTCTAATAATATTATAACAATATTTTTTTATTTAAAACTCTTATTTATTCCTGAAATCATATAGTATCTATTCCTTGTGAAGCCAACTACACCAACAGAACGAAAATATGTATGATACCCCAAAGTACTCGACATTACCAGATTATCTACCAATGGGCCTTTGCAATGTTCTGTACAAAATCGTATCCAACATATTGGTGAACAGACTCAAAAGCCTACCTTGACGGTACTGTCTCGGAATGGCAAGCTTCTTTCATTCCGGGAAGAATGGTCATTGACAATATATATATTTTGATAGCTCATGAGTTAACTCAAGGCGCAAAAAAATGCCAGTGACGCAAAATATCAGAAAGGAGTGATGAATGTAAAATTTAAACATAACAGAAAAGGAACATTTATTTTTAAGGGTTTCTTATTTTTTTTTATCCAAGAAAGAAAAATTAAAAAAAAAACAATCGCGGGTCGCCACTGACACGTGTCAGTTAAACCCGCAAACAATGCAAAAAACTTTTCTATGGTCAATCCTTATCTCAGGCCTTTTGTTACCAGTTTCATGTTTTTTGGTGGAGCTCTTGCACTAAGAAATCCATAAAACTGATGTAATAAACATGTCTAAACTGACAAAGAAAAAAAAAGTTTCCATTCTCTCATAATTTGTTTTTTGAGTTCAAGATTATTTCATAAAGCCAGAATTCACTAAGTCCAACATGATGCTCAGCATTTGCAAAGGCAAAACTAGTCCTGGGCATTCGGGTTTTCGGTTCGGATCGGTTCGGTTTGTTCGGTTTTCGGGTTATTCGGGTTGGGGAGTTTAGGAACCGTTTAGGAACCGAACATTTTTCGGATCGGTTCGGTTCGGATAATGTCGGGTTCGGGTCGGGTTTCTATTTTTTTATAAAACCCAAAGTGGAACCGAATTAAAAATAATTCGGGTTTGGTTCGGGTTTAAAGCCCCAAAACCCGGAAAAAATACCAAAACTCGCGTTAAACCCGAAAAACCCCAAAAAATATTCGGGTTATTCGGGTAATTCAGGTAATTCGGATTTTTTTTTGAAATTTTTTATTTATAAATTATATTTTTTATAAATTAAAATTAAAAATAATTAAAAAATTAAATATATTCAAAATATTCGGGTACCCGTTCGGTTTTCGGTTCGGTCCCGGTTCGGTTTCGGGTTTTTGGGTTTAGAAATATAAGAACCGTTCGGGTTTTTAGATTTTTCAATTTGGTTTCGGTCTCGGTTTTTTCGGTTCAGTTTCGGTTCGGTTTTCGGGTTACAGATAATATGCTCACCCCTAGGCGAAACTGATGAGAATCGATTCCCATTTTTTTGCTTAATATTCATTAATCATGGAGAGCTTGTTTGCCAAACGTAATTAATTAGTATAATCAGTCTTCTCCATGGCATACTTTCTTCTCAAATCCTTCAGAGGGTCCATTAATTTCTTATGATATGCAATCATCGCAGGCTTATGCTTTTCGCCTATCTTCTTCAACAGCTCGGGTTTGCCTGCCACAAAATTTTCACTTGCAAATTCCATTTGTGATCCAGACACTGTTTTCGTAAAACCCTGCCAACAAAAAAAGTAAATACATGCAGTAAACAACAATCAAAGTGCATTAGTATTTTTTTTTGTATGGAAAATAATGGTACAAACAAACAAACTTACACATTCTTCAAGTAAATCGTAGGGGAAACAATAACAGGCACATCTTTGAGGATCCAGCACTATGAAACTCTTGCCATTGGGTCCCCACGAGATGAATGAGTTCGTTGCTGGATCATCTACCACTGAATATATATGTTTGAAGCGCTCAACTACACTACCATAACTAGTGTACTCCTCCCATTGGCGCTTCCTATCTAAAATTTAAAAAGACAAAACATAATAACATGGATAAGAACCCTATGAGCATCAAAGTCCAATATAGGATGCTCACCATTATTTAGTTTTAACTCCAACTCCATCTCTTGTTTCATCCTTGCCACAAAGCGTTCGCATATCTTTTCTAAACGTTTGGGTTGACCTCTCACAAAATCATCGTTTGCATATTCCACTTGTGATCCCGAGACAGTTTTTGTAAAACCCTACACAACAACAAAACAAAAATCTATAACAAACTTAATTGAATATTTGATAATAAGAAAAGAAAAAAAAAAGACTTACGTAAGTTATAAATCTCTCCATGCTTAGAGCTTCTGAATGGAAAAGAAAGGATTCGGTATATTCTAGGGGAAGAGGTCTATGCACTATGAGACTGTTGCCGTTGGGACCCCACGAGATCATTGAATCTGTTGAAGGATCATTCACAATCGCATATGCTTTTCTCACTAATTCAAAGACCCTGTGTTTAAGCTCTCTGAGGACGAGGCGATCTTCTTCTCTTGTACACTCCATCTCAAATCTACATCAAGGAATACATATTATTATATTAAAACCAAAGAGAATCAAAACAAAAACAAAAACAAAGATGAAGTAAGCATGATTCGAAACCAAGGCACAAAGTTCTCAAATACTATTGTTCCTCTAAGACTGAGAAACAAAGAGACACTCAGAAACAAATAAAAAGCATGATTCAAAGTTCCTCACTTGAAAATGCACAAAACAATCTTAAAATTGATTCATAGTCATAGATCTGGTAGATAAAATCTATAAAACAATAGCAAAATGGTGAAAGAGCAGCAATATTTACCTTGAAATGTTTTGTGTTTGTGTGGTTGGAATGTTTCAGACAATATCTCAAACGGTTTTTATATGTGATTGAAACCTAAAACAAAAACCCTAATCCATATAATGGGCCCTATGATTATTTTAAGTAGATTTTATTGGCCCGGTCTTTCAGTTTACTACAAAAGAAGCAAAGGTTGATAAACGTGATTTGCAACTCTAAGATCATATTTATTAGGGATCTCTTACGGCGGGTCTCTTAGCGGAATTTAAGAAACGGTCTTTTAGCTTATAAGACCATCTCTTAAATCCCGCTAAGAAACCCGTTCTAAGAAACCCGTTCTAAGAAACCTCCATAAAACACGCTCTAAGTTCAGCTGACGCTGGTTAAGCTTAGAGTCAACGGCCCAAGTGGATGATGACTCTGACGAAGGATGGCAGTCCCGAAAAAACGTCATCCTTCTGGGCGTAGAACCCATCCCAGCCCGGCAAAGCTGAACACAAACTTCATGAACGTGACCTAGCAGACAACAAAAAAACAGAGGAAAATCCACCAATTTCGCATCCCCAAGGAGTAATTCAGATGAGCTTTCAATTTCTGCTGGTGGTTCTTTTTACAGAGAGACCACATCATGGCCTACACCGTGAATATCTCTATCTTATATTTTGAGAGCTTAAGGATTCAAGGGAGAAGCAGAGTCACACATATACACCTCCCTGCTCAACTCTCTTGACTGGAGGAGCTCCAACAACCAAAATGAAAACGGCTAAACTAAACCGAACCGAATCGTTACCCTAAACCGACTTTAGCCCATCGGATCGTTAAAACTTGAACTAACAAAAACTATAATCTTAGGCCCATGGTTGTCCGTAAGCCCAACACATGAAGCGGCCTCATTGGCTTCTCCTAGTCGTCACCGGAGAGAACGTTGTCCCTCTGCAAACTTCCATTTTTTTCAATCGACTGCGTCTGCTCTTTCGCCTACCCAACCAAACCTTCTCTTCGTTCGTCTTCAGATCAGCCATGGAGGATGAGGTAATCGTTCATATTTTCTTACTTATTTAATATAAAATATGATACCACCACCTCTGTTTTCCGCCGGAGATTGTGGAAAACAAAAAATCGAAACTTTGGTTCTGAAAATTCGACCTCGATTCAGGATCTGATGCTTTAGATTAGATTCGACATGGTTTAGATTCTTTGTATGTAATTCGATTTTGATGAAAGTTAGCTACTTAGTTTTGTTGCTTGCGTGTTGTGTTCAGTATGATTAGGAATCGAAAGGCAAAAGAGAGATGAAAGCTTTGAATTTTAAAAGACGTTGTTGAATAGAGAAGAAATATATCTGATTGCAATTGAATGCAAGGAAGAAAAAATGAAGCTTTGAATTCTAAGTGTATCTCTGTTTTTATCGTTGGTTTCTTTTCTCAATCGGTTTCGTCTTTGTGAGTGATCACTATGAAGTTGTATCTCGGTGTCTTACTTGTTTTTCTATTGAATCAGATTGAACTGAAAACTGCTCCTGCTGATTTCCGTTTCCCAACAACCAACCAGACAAGGCATTGCTTCACCCGTTACATTGAGTTCCACAGGTACTTACTCTTGTTTGATTAAGTTAGTGTCTCTTCAATCTATACTAACTTTTAAAAAGCAAAAACCATATTTATAGGTGCACAACTGCAAAGGGTGATGACTCTAATGAATGCGAGAGGTTCGCCAAGTATTACCGCGCTCTCTGCCCTGGAGAATGGGTTTGTTACTCTTTCTTATGTTTTTGCTCTGTTTCTTCATAATCATCATTTTCCACTATCAACTTTCTTGACTACTTTCCGCAGGTTGACAAGTGGAACGAGCAGAGGGAGACCGGAACTTTCCCTGGTCCTCTCTGATTCGACCAAGAAGCTCTACTTGGTCGTGTGGATGATCATTTCAATCCAACTCTTATCTTTTTGTTAATCGTTTTTCTTTGGTTGATCAAATAAAATAAACTGCAAGACATTCTTTTGTATTTAATAATATGATTTGAGCTTACAAAAAGCTTACAATCATGGACCTAGTGACTCCCATTTAAACTCTTGAGGCAATTTTGTTATTTCCAACAATTTGAGGGTGTAATATGCAAATTGTCTAGCTGTCATTGACAGTTACATCCCAACAGATTTCGTAACAGACAAAACTAACAGTTGCGTAAAGATTTAACTTCGGCGACATGAGTGGCCTTTTTAGTCTCCTCCGGACATAAACTTTAAGCTCTGCCGTAAAGACCAAACAAAAAACTAAAATGGTTGAGTGTAGCAATAATCTTGTCGGAATCCTCAACTTCTTCACCTTCCTCCTCTCAGTCCCCATCCTCTCCGCCGGAATCTGGCTCGGCAAAAATGCAGCCACCGAGTGTGAACGTTTCCTCGACAAGCCAGTCGTCGTTCTCGGAATCTTCCTCATGTTCGTCTCCATTGCCGGTCTCGTTGGCGCTTGTTGCCGTGTCTCTTGCCTTCTATGGCTTTACCTTTTCGCAATGTTCCTTCTCATACTCCTAGGATTCTGTTTTACCATCTTTGCCTTCGTCGTCACTAACCGTGGTGCCGGTGAGGTTTTGTCGGATAGAGGGTATAAGGAGTACCGTGTTGGAGATTACTCTAACTGGCTTCAGAAGCGAGTTAGCAATGCTAAGAATTGGGATCGGATCAGGAGCTGCTTGGTTTACTCCAACGTGTGTTCCGCTTTCAGTAGTCGCTACGCCACCGTCACCGTCAACGATTTCTACAAGACCAATCTCAATGCCCTTCAGGTCAGACCACTTCTGCTTTAAGAACAAAAAGATACAACAAACACAAAACCTTTTCTAAAAAGAGTTTAGTCTTTTGAACTTCCTTTTGATCAGTTCCCTTTATAATAACACTAGTGATGCCTTTATGTATCTACATTGATAGTTTAGGTAGCAGTTGACTACATCTTGTTATGTAACATGAAACTCAAGTTCTTTTGTTATGTTCTTTTGTTATGATAATGAGAGTCGTTTTTTTTTTTTTTTTTTTTTTTTTTTTTTTTTTTTTTTTTTTTTTTTTTTTTTTTTTTTTTTTTTTTTTTTTTTTTTTTTTTTTTTTTTTTTTTTTTTTTTTTTTTTTTTTTTTAAGTGGTTTCATTTCATATTAAAGGTATAATGTGAATTTCACTAACACCTTTTTTTTGTTGCTTATTTGTGTAGTCTGGTTGCTGTAAGCCGTCCAATGACTGTAACTTCACCTACGTGAGCCCGACTAATTGGACAAAGACTTCTGGTCCATACACAAACGAGGACTGTAACGTCTGGGACAATAAACAGGGGAATCTATGCTACAATTGCCAAGCATGCAAGGCTGGTCTCCTTGACAACCTCAGGAACTCGTGGAAAAAAGTGGCTGAGGTGAACATTGTCTTCCTCGTATTCCTCATTATCGTCTACTCTCTTGGTTGTTGCGCCTTCAGGAACAACAGGAAACGCAGATGGCATTAGATCCTTATGTAGATCCTTGTGTGTGTGTGAGGTTGTTGCATTTCTATGTATTCTCGCTTAAAAGAAGCCCTCCTAACCAAGACCTAGACTAAAGAAGATATCTAAAGTGCCAATCATCTTGCTCTTGAATACGTAAATTGCAGCCTTTAAGACAACTCGTTGATCGCTTGGTCTTGTGTGTGTGTGAGAGAGAGGTTGCATTTCTTTGTATTTTCTCTATTAAATATGCAACATACAGTATATTACTAAATGAGTTACAACAGCTCTTGCTTTGTGCCTCTATTTCTAGTTTCTAGTGTGTGTGTAGTAGCTTCTTAATCTGTTAATTAGTCGATTTATCTTTCTTATGTCTATCCACCGATACAAAAGTATGTTTTCTTTCTATTATTTGATGAAATGATATTTGTGAAACAATAAGAGCTGGATGCATGGGAAGACATACAAATCATAGGATAATGACAAAGAGTCTGACTCATGGTACACATCATTGTAACATTCGCATTGTAATTCTGCCATACTTTCATCTATTACTTTATTTGGGAAAATCTATATCTTCGAGAAACACATCATCATGCATGAACTAAGCTCTATGCAAAAGTGGATTTAAGAGTTTGGCTCATGGTACAAAATCATTTGTGTTTTTTTTTTTTGTTTAGATATAAATTTTTATTTACAGTACCTTTTAGTTTGTTAATGACATGTAATTGGTATTGTGTGGCTGTTCTTTCTTTTGTCATTATATTTTTGTTTTTTAGAAAAATAAATAATAGGCTTTAGAATATTTTTGGATTTTCGAGGTTTTAAATTAACTTTTTAGACTCCTTCAAAATTATATATTATAGATATCCAATCGAATTTTAGTTAATGAAGTTCTGGATTCATGTATCCGATAAAAAAAAAATCTATCCAATCAAATTTAGTTAAACAAGAAACTTAAATATTATAACATTGTCTAAGATACATTTTAGCTTCAAAATAGTTTTAGTTCTATTAAAGATATTTAAAGTTTGGCCACATGTTTGATTATTTATTTCAGATAATAAAATTTTCACCATTTTATCTAGGGCAATTCTCTTAGATAGTCATTTTTAAGTTTTTGTCACAAAAATAGCCTTCAAAAAATAAAATGACCAAAATAAACTTTTTTTTTTTTGAAATTTTGATTTTTTTTTATTTTTTTTTTGAAATTTGAAACCCTAACCCCAAACCCACCCCTTTACTCTAAACCCTAAAGTTCAAATTAGTTAACCCTAGGGGTATAAATGCATATAAATGAATTTTTTAGCTTATAAAAAAACATTTTGGTCATTTTCTTCCTTAAAAGCTATTTTTGTGACAAACAAACTAAAAAGGGCTATCTAAGGGAATTTCTCTTTTATCTATTTTTTACAGATTTTTTTTTGGATATCTTTAGTGATAATTTGTTAGATTTTCGCCTTTATTAAAAATATAAAAAACTAAAAATGTAAAATATAAACTATGGGCCCATTGGGCCCAAATATTGGAGCTTGAAGCTTAGCAAGAAGCTGAGGACATGGTTAGTCCGCGAAGAAAATGGCGTTTCTCTGTTCGTCGTCCCTTCCTTCATGCTCCTCTATCGCCATTTTCAGCAAGTCAAACACAAATGGATTCCGGTCGTCTCCTTCCTGTAGTTTCCGGTTACGTCCTATCTCCGCCTCACACATTCTTGCTCCAGCGATCGACAGGTCAGCTATCGTCATATCCGAAACAGTGTCGGAGAACGAGCTTTGGGCTGCTGCTTGCCTCCGTGTCCGGACCTTCAACGAACTCAACCCTTCTTCTTACAATATCCAAGTCAGTTCTTCTCCCTATTACATCTGTTTGGTATCTTTGGACTTGGACTGTGGTGGGTGTGTACATATTCAAGAAGATCTTGAATGCTGTAGATATCATGTTCTTGAGTGATTGGTTTATATATGTTATTGTGCTGATGTTACGTTTTGCTGTTCAAGTTTCTTTAGGATCACAGAAGATACTTGTCGGAGCGTGAGTTCGAAGCGCTTAAGGAGAGAGTTTCAGGAAAGAGGGAAGGTTTTACGAGGGTGTCCTGCGTAAATGCTACTCTTCCATTGTCGCAACTATCAACCTCTTCTGAGGATTTATGCTCTGCATGTAAGGTCTGTCTATCCATTTGGCACATCTTCTATTACTTGTGCATCCCAGTAGAGTTAGTATGATAGACTTTTCATGGACTTGCGCGGTTCTGAGATTTTAGAAGCTATAGATAATTTATTAAAAAGTTAAATAGAATTTTGTTTTTAAAATTTGGAGACCATATGGTTGTGTATATTAATGAACTCTTCAAACTATGGAGGTTCTAGGCCAATGTTTCACATTGATAAGCTAGAACTGGTCCTGCTTTCTTGCATAAACTCGTGAGGGCCATGAGGCAGTTGTTAGGTTGTTGCTTTGGGTTTTGATATGGATTTGCGCTATGCTTCATCTATTTCTTCAGTATTCTGATGGGATTGAAGATAGAGTTGTGGTGGGGAGCCTTGATCTTAACCAATGCCGTTGGCTTCCTGATGAAATCGCTGGAACAAAACCAGAGGTATTTCATTTTCATGTTACCAAAAAAAAAAAAAAAAAAGCTTCAATCTGATAGTAGACAAGCTTAGTGTCCCTTTTTTGGTTATATAGGGGTTTAGTGTGGATTTTGCGAGAGCATACTTGAGCAACGTCTGTGTTGCGAAAGAGCTGCATCGTAATGGAGTTGGTTACAAACTCATTGAAAAGTCCAAAGGAGTTGCTAGAGAATGGGGTAAGAACTTTTGATTATATTAGTACACTCCAAAAATGGACTTAGAAAAGGAGTTGTGATATGGTTCCATTCCAGGAATAACGGATATGTACGTGCATGTGACGGTGGTCAATGAAGCAGCGAAGAGGTTATACATGAAATGTGGGTTCGAGCAAGAGAGTGCTGAGCCGGCGTGGCAAGCTCGATACCTCAACAGGCCACAACGGCTCCTCCTCTGGCTCTCCCTCCCAACTACCTCCTGAACCATGTCCACATGTAAATCTTTTCATTTATCAAATGTGTATACGTATGAATCACTTCTATTTCGAGCTTGTAATTTTTTTTTTCTTATCTTAAAATATATTCCTTGCACATATATGATGTTTAGCCAACATGCATATGAAAAAAAATCGTTTGTGAAAACCCCTTACGATAATGACTGATCAAAGTTTATTAATACGTTTACACCAAGAACTTTGGGATTTGAATCACAACAATATGGTGCAAATGGATATATTTTGCCATTGGTATATAGCACTAACAATTCTTTTAGAATAAATTAATAATAGATTAATGTTAAGTCTTGGTGTTAGTCCAGTGTCTTGTATAATCAAGTCATTCTTAGAACTTTTATTTGATAGTGGATAAGATTAAGATATTTTTAAGTATTTTATTCTTGTTATTGGTGGTCTAAAACGGCGGCGTGTTAACTGGGCGTTTGGTAACTTAATCCTCCAAACGAATATAAAAACAGAGAAAGGCGCTTGGGAAAATATGAAAGGCTTAGAAATGGTGGTGACGTCTTTCTCTTCATCGCCGCCTATCTTCTTCTCCCTTGCAGCTGATCCTCAGATTGCTTCTTCCAGTCTCCGTGGGAGCTTAACGATTCCTTTGACTCCCTCTTCTTCTTCTCTCGTGTAAGTTTCTCCCTCCTTGTCGAATTACATTTCTCCGTTTCTCGTATGTTTGTGGAAAGTTTTGAACTTTCGGTATGAACAGCTTATGTAGTAGTGTTCTGTCTCGTTATTTTCAAAATTCGTGTTCTGGGTTGTTATTTTGTGATGCTACGCGCCATTAAAGTATCTGTTTTTTTTTTCTTTCTTTCTGAGACTCACTCTGTAATTGAAATGGTTGAATCCATGGCTTATACATATCTAATGTTTGGTAAAGATGTTTCCTTGTCTATGAGTAATGCCTTAGATGTTGTCTTTCTAATGTTTGGTTAACATTTTTTATTTTCTGGAAGCGGTTTAATTGGATGTGTTTCATATCAAACTTGTAATGTGAATGTGTTTGCTTTTGCGTTTGGGATACGTTTACTTTATTGGTAACCATCTCATTCACATTCTTTGGTGTATTGTTTAACTGAAAGCTTCGCATACCGAATTGGTCGTTAATTTTTTCATGAGATAAGCATTCCCTCTTATTCCGCATTGCATATCTTGCGTTTGTTCCCTTGTATTCCATTTCCAGCTTTATTTCTTCTCCTTTGTTGCCTCGTCTCTTGAGTTATCTTGTGAAATTTGTATATTTAAGATGGTAATAAGATCATGAGGAAAAGAGTATCCAAGCTCAAGTTTTTTGTTCTTCTGTCATGTGACCAAATATCCAAGTCACTGATCAAATGTTATCATTGCTTTTGATGATTAGATATCTTCCACTAATATTATTCATCCATATCTTTGTGTGGTTTCTCAGAAAGAGACTAAGAAGACACCAAGATGCAACAAGAGCCAGAGGTGGAGCAGTTCGAGTCCTAGCTAATCCTAATGTATGACCTTACTCTTAGCTTTTCCATATGCCAAAAAAGAACAATTCATTTTCTGGTAAAACTAGGATCCAAATCTCTGTTACTGCTATACGCTGTAATCCTTTGTTAAAGTCTGAGGAAATTGTGAACTTATAAGTTTCTTCCCATGCGAGTGTTTGTGTAGGCATCTCCTCCTCCATTAAAAGTAAAGGCAAAAAAAGAGGTAATCATGGTAGACCCTCTTGAGGCCAAGAAATTAGCAGCAAAGAAAATGGAAGAGATCAAAGGCAAAGAGAGGCAACAGAGAAGGCGTGAAATAGAGGCTATTAACGGAGCCTGGGCAATCATAGGACTCACCATAGGCCTTCTAATCGAAGCACAAACGGGGAAGGGTATCTTGGCTCAGGTTTGTTTTATTCTACACTTCCTCACTGTTGTTGAGAACTAGAAAAGACTTTTTTACTAAGACTGTGTTGCATTTTATAACTGCAGTTGGTTGGTTATTGGTCTGCACTTCTGCATCTATTCACTCCATCAACATAGTATCTCCCAACAGGACACAATCAAACCTGACCATTTGGCTTACTCTATTTTCTACTGATGTTGTTCATGTAAGTTCTTTAATATTTTATACTCCTCGGCTATGTCTATATGCAGATCGTAAGAAGGGTACACGAATCATATACAATTAAAAGAAGTGAAAAGGTGTTGCCAGATATGTTTTTGGTCTATCTTATCTTTAAAATCTGTGAAACATAAACATGATGCCTCTCTTTGGCAAGAGCATTCAGCAAAAGACATAAACAGTTAAATTTATAAATTAATAACATACAAAAGATAATTAACTGTACACGTTTTATTTACAAAATCTCCAGAATTAATATTTAATAAGTTATGATAATAATACTAATGAAATATTAGACTCGTAAAGATGTTACTAAAGGAAGTAAGAGAGCTGTTCCTTCTTCCTGGAGCCTCCTTCTCCATACAAATCATTCCACTGTTTCAGTTCATTCATTCCTGCTCCCTCTGATGCAAAACTAGCAGCAACCTGCAAAATGCAAATCATTTAGCTTTTGAAACACAAGACCATCAACCATAACTAAGTGCCTTAACTTACCTGGCTTTTAGCTACTCTCATGTCTTCCATGCTCAAAGCTCTCAGCGTTATGACTCTCTCCTCAGATGCTTCGTCTTTTTCCTCAGTTCCCTCTTCACTACTCTTTTCTGCTTCCTCTCCCTTCTTCCTCTCCTGGTCTTTCAAGCACTCATGCTTTATCAGCTCCCTCACGGGTCGATATGCAGCTGTTGTGCAAAAGTTCTGTTTGTATAACGTTCACTATAATCAGTCCATAAAGAGGAGATCATGGTGTAGGTAAAGCGAGATGAGAATTGTGTCAAACCTTGAGATCACTTCCACTATAGCCATCTGTCATCTGTGCAAGCTCATGAAAATCAAGATTCTCTGTTTTCTCTTTTGACAATAAAGTTCTCAAGATCTTCTCTCTGCTCTCTACCGATGGAAGACCAACCATGATTCTGCCTCCCAACAAAAAGCTGGAGTTAGTACAACTCAAGCTCAGGTTTTCAAGTGAAAGGAGTACACAAGGTCCACTTACCTTCTCTCAAACCTCCTAATGATAGCTTCATCTAGATCAAACNAAAGACTTTTTTACTAAGACTGTGTTGCATTTTATAACTGCAGTTGGTTGGTTATTGGTCTGCACTTCTGCATCTATTCACTCCATCAACATAGTATCTCCCAACAGGACACAATCAAACCTGACCATTTGGCTTACTCTATTTTCTACTGATGTTGTTCATGTAAGTTCTTTAATATTTTATACTCCTCGGCTATGTCTATATGCAGATCGTAAGAAGGGTACACGAATCATATACAATTAAAAGAAGTGAAAAGGTGTTGCCAGATATGTTTTTGGTCTATCTTATCTTTAAAATCTGTGAAACATAAACATGATGCCTCTCTTTGGCAAGAGCATTCAGCAAAAGACATAAACAGTTAAATTTATAAATTAATAACATACAAAAGATAATTAACTGTACACGTTTTATTTACAAAATCTCCAGAATTAATATTTAATAAGTTATGATAATAATACTAATGAAATATTAGACTCGTAAAGATGTTACTAAAGGAAGTAAGAGAGCTGTTCCTTCTTCCTGGAGCCTCCTTCTCCATACAAATCATTCCACTGTTTCAGTTCATTCATTCCTGCTCCCTCTGATGCAAAACTAGCAGCAACCTGCAAAATGCAAATCATTTAGCTTTTGAAACACAAGACCATCAACCATAACTAAGTGCCTTAACTTACCTGGCTTTTAGCTACTCTCATGTCTTCCATGCTCAAAGCTCTCAGCGTTATGACTCTCTCCTCAGATGCTTCGTCTTTTTCCTCAGTTCCCTCTTCACTACTCTTTTCTGCTTCCTCTCCCTTCTTCCTCTCCTGGTCTTTCAAGCACTCATGCTTTATCAGCTCCCTCACGGGTCGATATGCAGCTGTTGTGCAAAAGTTCTGTTTGTATAACGTTCACTATAATCAGTCCATAAAGAGGAGATCATGGTGTAGGTAAAGCGAGATGAGAATTGTGTCAAACCTTGAGATCACTTCCACTATAGCCATCTGTCATCTGTGCAAGCTCATGAAAATCAAGATTCTCTGTTTTCTCTTTTGACAATAAAGTTCTCAAGATCTTCTCTCTGCTCTCTACCGATGGAAGACCAACCATGATTCTGCCTCCCAACAAAAAGCTGGAGTTAGTACAACTCAAGCTCAGGTTTTCAAGTGAAAGGAGTACACAAGGTCCACTTACCTTCTCTCAAACCTCCTAATGATAGCTTCATCTAGATCAAACGGCCTGTTTGTTGCTGCAAGAACGAGTATCCGATCACCTGGGCTCGACATAAGCCCATCCCAATGTGTCATGAACTCATTTTTAATCTTCCTCATAGCTTCATGCTCTCCAGCTCTAGTCCTCTGCCCCAGCATGCTATCCACTTCATCCACAAATATAATAGTGGGAGACACTTTGGCTGCTAAGGTGAACAAAGCTCTCACATTCTTCTCGTCTTCTCCAAACCATTTTGAAGTGATTGTGGACATGGACACGTTTATGAAACTAGCTCCAGCTTCGTTAGCAATGGCTTTTGCCATCATAGTTTTCCCTGTACCAGGTGGTCCAAAGAGAAGGATTCCTCTGCAGGGCTTGAGAAGGCCACCTTTGAACAAGTCAGGCCTACGAAGAGGAAGCATGACAAGCTCTTGAAGTGATTCTTTGGTTTCATCCAGTGAGCCTATATCAGCAAACGTCACACCAATCTCATCTGCAGGGATAACCTCTGGTCTTATGCGTTTCTCGAATTCATTATCAGGAGGCACCTCCTACATATAAAAACCTTATTGTGAGACAAACACATTGACATGTGAATGTTGAATAGTATGTTTTAGCTTACATTTACAGGTGCTTTTGGAGGCAGAGGACATTCATTCTTTTCTGAAGGAGTCGTCTCAGATTTGAGCTCACTGTTTATCATCCCTTCACTATCTTCTCCCTGCACCAGAGCCAGAAACATGTCGGTCACTTTATTATTTCAAAAGCACATAGTCAGGCTGTGAATACCTTGGAGTCAGTGTTTCTGTCCATCTTCAAGGAGTCTTCATGACATCTATGACCTTCCTGGAATATACTCAGTCCATGGGATAAGCTGTTGGAAGATATTACAAGCCTTCCGTTTTTGTATTCAGGTTCTTTGTTGTTCATCAGATGGTAAGAGATCGCAGTAACCACAATCTCCTCAATGTGACTGCTTAGGAACATGGTATCCGCATGGCATATGGAACCTAAGTCATCACATTCTAAATCATTAGCCGCAAGAACCTCAGCTATGTGGTTCTTGTTGTCCTGGAACTGTATCAGCTTCACGTCGTCTTTCTTTCTGAGACTCACTCTGTAATTGAAATGGTTGAATCCATGGCTTATACATATCTAGTGTTTGGTAAAGATGTTGCCTTGTCTATGAGTAATGCCTTAGATGTTGTCTTTCTAATGTTTGGTTAACATTTTTATTTTCTGGAAGCGGTTTAATTGGATGTGTTTCATATCAAACTTGTAATGTGAATGTGTTTGCTTTTGCGTTTGGGATACGTTTACTTTATTGGTAACCATCTCATTCACATTCTTTGGTGTATTGTTTAACTGAAAGCTTCGCATACCGAATTGGTCGTTAATTTTTTCATGAGATAAGCATTCCCTCTTATTCCGCATTGCATATCTTGCGTTTGTTCCCTTGTATTCCATTTCCAGCTTTATTTCTTGTCCTTTATTGCCTCGTCTCTTGAATTATCTTGTGAAATTTGTATATTTAAGATGGTAATAAGATCATGAGGAAAAGAGTATCCAAGCTTAAGTTTTTTGTTCTTCTGTCATGTGACCAAATATCCAAGTCATTGATCAAACATAATCATTGCTTTTGATAACTAGATATCTTCCACTATATTACTGATCCATATCTTTGTGTGGTTTCTCAGAAAGGGACTAAGAAGACACCAAGATGCCACAAGAGCCAGAGGTGGAGCAGTTCGAGTCCTAGCTAATCCTAATGTATGACCTTACTCTCATTTTTGCAGTGTGATAGATTAGCTTTTCCATATACAAAACAAGAACATTTCACTTTCTGGTAAAACTAGGATCCAAATCTCTGTTACTGCTATACGCTGTAATCCTTTGTTAAAGTCTGAGGAAATTGTGAGTTTATAAGTTTCTTCCCATGCGAGTGTTTGTGTAGGCATCTCCTCCTCCATTAAAAGTAAAGGCAAAAAAAGAGGTAATCATGGTAGACCCTCTTGAGGCCAAGCGATTAGCAGCAAAGAAAATGGAAGAGATCAAAGGCAAAGAGAGGCAACAGAGAAGGCGTGAAATAGAGGCTATTAACGGAGCCTGGGCAATCATAGGACTCACCATAGGCTTCTAATCGAAGCTCAAACGGGGAAGGGTATTTTGGCTCAGGTTTGTTTACTTCTTTACTTCCTCAGTATTGAGAACTAGAAAGACTTTTTTACTAAGACTGTGTTGCATTTTATAACTGCAGTTGGTTGGTTATTGGTCTGCACTTCTGCATCTATTCACTCCATCAACATAGTATCTCCCAACAGGACACAATCAAACCTGACCATTTGGCTTACTCTATTTTCTACTGATGTTGTTCATGTAAGTTCTTTAATATTTTATACTCCTCGGCTATGTCTATATGCAGATCGTAAGAAGGGTACACGAATCATATACAATTAAAAGAAGTGAAAAGGTGTTGCCAGATATGTTTTTGGTCTATCTTATCTTTAAAATCTGTGAAACATAAACATGATGCCTCTCTTTGGCAAGAGCATTCAGCAAAAGACATAAACAGTTAAATTTATAAATTAATAACATACAAAAGATAATTAACTGTACACGTTTTATTTACAAAATCTCCAGAATTAATATTTAATAAGTTATGATAATAATACTAATGAAATATTAGACTCGTAAAGATGTTACTAAAGGAAGTAAGAGAGCTGTTCCTTCTTCCTGGAGCCTCCTTCTCCATACAAATCATTCCACTGTTTCAGTTCATTCATTCCTGCTCCCTCTGATGCAAAACTAGCAGCAACCTGCAAAATGCAAATCATTTAGCTTTTGAAACACAAGACCATCAACCATAACTAAGTGCCTTAACTTACCTGGCTTTTAGCTACTCTCATGTCTTCCATGCTCAAAGCTCTCAGCGTTATGACTCTCTCCTCAGATGCTTCGTCTTTTTCCTCAGTTCCCTCTTCACTACTCTTTTCTGCTTCCTCTCCCTTCTTCCTCTCCTGGTCTTTCAAGCACTCATGCTTTATCAGCTCCCTCACGGGTCGATATGCAGCTGTTGTGCAAAAGTTCTGTTTGTATAACGTTCACTATAATCAGTCCATAAAGAGGAGATCATGGTGTAGGTAAAGCGAGATGAGAATTGTGTCAAACCTTGAGATCACTTCCACTATAGCCATCTGTCATCTGTGCAAGCTCATGAAAATCAAGATTCTCTGTTTTCTCTTTTGACAATAAAGTTCTCAAGATCTTCTCTCTGCTCTCTACCGATGGAAGACCAACCATGATTCTGCCTCCCAACAAAAAGCTGGAGTTAGTACAACTCAAGCTCAGGTTTTCAAGTGAAAGGAGTACACAAGGTCCACTTACCTTCTCTCAAACCTCCTAATGATAGCTTCATCTAGATCAAACGGCCTGTTTGTTGCTGCAAGAACGAGTATCCGATCACCTGGGCTCGACATAAGCCCATCCCAATGTGTCATGAACTCATTTTTAATCTTCCTCATAGCTTCATGCTCTCCAGCTCTAGTCCTCTGCCCCAGCATGCTATCCACTTCATCCACAAATATAATGGTTGGAGACACTTTGGCTGCTAAGGTGAACAAAGCTCTTACGTTCTTCTCGTCTTCTCCAAACCATTTTGAAGTGATCGTGGACATGGAGACGTTTATGAAACTAGCTCCAGCTTCATTCGCTATGGCTTTTGCCATCATGGTTTTCCCTGTACCAGGTGGTCCAAAGAGGAGGATTCCTCTGCAGGGCTTGAGAAGACCACCTTTGAACAAGTCAGGCCTACGAAGAGGAAGCATGACAAGCTCTTGAAGTGATTCTTTGGTTTCATCCAGTGAACCTATGTCAGCAAATGTCACACCAATCTCATCTGCAGGGATAACCTCTGGTCTTATGCGCTTCTCGAATTCATTATCAGGAGGCACCTCCTACATAATCAAACCATATGGTGAGGCAAACACATTGACATATGACTGTTAAACAGTATGTTTTAGCTTACATTTACAGGTGCTTTTGGAGGCAGCGGACATTCATTCTTTTCTGAAGGAGTCGTCTCAGATTTGAGCTCATTGTTTATCATCCCTTCACTATCTTCTCCCTGCACCAGAGCCAGAAACATGTCGGTCACTTCATTATTTCAAAAGCACATGGTATTCACATAGTCAGACTGTGAATACCTTGGAGTCAGTGTTTCTGTCCATCTTCAAGGAGTCCTCATGACATCTATGACCTTCCTGGAATATACTCAGTCCATGGGATAAGCTGTTGGAAGAAATTACAAGCCTTCCGTTTTTGTATTCAGGTTCTTTGTTGTTCATCAGATGGTAAGAGATCGCAGTAACCACAATCTCCTCAATGTGACTGCTTAGGAACATGGTATCCGCATGGCATATGGAACCTAAGTCATCACATTCTAAATCATTAGCCGCAAGAACCTCAGCTATGTGGTTCTTGTTGTCCTGAAACTGTATCAGTTTCATGTCGTCTTCAAATCGAGTTTTCCAGCTCATGAGTTGAGATTCATCCTCTGGTGGTCTGATCTCGATGTTGTAAGGAAACAAAGCGGAAACGCCTTCTCCTACTTCTTGGCAGTCATCTTCAGGTTCTAATAGTCTTGAGCCGAGAAGTAAAACAGGGCCAGAAACCTTAGACAAGAGCCTTTGGAACAGTTTGTAGAACCTTTCTGACTGAAGAAGCTTCTCAACGTCCCTTAGGTATATTATTATAGGATTGGCTTCTGAAACTGAAACCAAGACCTGTAAAGATAACACTGGTTCAGTTTAAGAACTGTACCTGAATCATTCCCTTATGATTTCTAGGTGTTAATTACCTTGTAAAGTGACTGAAGGAATAGTCTCTCATCAAAGCACAAGTTTGTACTGCGTTTGCTTGAAGCTATAACGGTTTAAACAGCCATAAATGAACAAGAGTTCTAAGACCTAGGCCTTGTTAAACGTAAGAATGTAAAGAAGACGGTTCCACACCTGAAACAGAAGTTGCAGAACGGGAAGATATGCTACTGATATCAGAAGCAGCAGAAGCATTTCGCTTGAGTTGTGGAGGATGAGTTGAACCTTCAAAGCCCCTAGTACATCAAAGGAACTAGTGAGCTTACATAAAACATATAAAGCCATATTCTTCCAGCTTGATTAACACAACCAATTATGAAAATCACCAATGTACCTTGAGGTAAGATCGTTGCCGCTAGTAAGCCTACGCAAGGTCCCTACCATTTACAATAATGCTTACACTTTAGGACTACTAAGAACAGAAAAAAACTCTCAAGGCAAAGTATTTGAGAATGTGTCTACCTCTTGTTGCTTCCCCTTGGGTGAGCATAGAGAAAGACCCCACTAGATTCGACATTTTGTCCAACGTCAACTCAGAAATAGACCTCTTGTGAGACTAGCAAACATAAGATAAGAAATAAACACACAATCACAAATATAAGCTACACTAGCATAAGATCACAGAGTAACGTACAGGTTCCTTCTTGATGCATCCGTACTTGCTCTGTAACTGTATCAAAAATATAAAAGCTTAATTACAAGCTATTCTTTACACGGCAAATACTAAAATTATATGAAGTTGTTATCACCTTAATAGAGAAGTCTGTTACATCTAGTAGCAATAGTTTTGACTCAAAGTAGTGAGCCAATGCTTTTGCAAGCATTTGCTGATAAAACTCTGCCAAGAAAAAAAAAAAGAGAACTATACTAAACCATTGAAGAGATTGAGGTTTGAACACAAAACGGATGAGAGATGTTTACCTGCAGGTCCAGACAGTAGAATAGCCTTACTCGCAGGTGCAAGATTACGCGTGTGCTTAGAGATATCAAACTGCTTTAAGTGAACATAAGCTGCATTTGTCAATAGAAGCCTAGTTTTCTCGCTGCAATATGATCAAAAAGAAGTATCATGATTAGAGTAACATAAACAAATGCATCTTTCTTGATATAAGATATAGTTTTTTTGAACTTTCTCAAGACGAGCAGTGTTGATGTTACCTTAGGAAATAAGGAAACTCGTCGAAAGTGACACCACTTTCTCTTCCATCAACAATCTGTCTAACCAACTCTTGCTCAATCTTTTCTCCTGTAAGCCCATCTTCTGCAGAAACCGAGCCGTTTGCCCATTTACCTAAACCTTGACCCGACGCTAGTCCGAGTCCTAACCCAACACCAACCCCTAACGCTGAGAACAACACGCTCTTCTGCTCCATTTCTGCCAAATAAATGCTCGAACCAAACCCAAAAGCATTCCCCTAATAAAAATGTTTTGTCTCTTTATTTTTCTTCACAAATAACTCAGTTTGTTTTGCTCTCAATTTTTTTTTGGTAAATAAGAATTTGGTGGACGATGGAGAATACAAATAGGTGTGATGATGGGTGTGAGACGATCATCTTCTATCTATAGAAATGCTTGCATTAGCTCGGGAAATATCAACCATTTGGAAGGTTTCTAATAAAAATCGGAAAATAAAAATAATAGTTTTCCCAATGCTTAAAATAACTAGACTAGAAGAATCGTATATCTTCATGTAATTTATTAGGAAAAAAAGTTATTTCACGTCTTCTAATAAATGGGTTTGCGTCACATTATATAAAGTTTTGTCCTTAACAATGGAGACACTGTCATAGAGGCAGAGAAGAGAAGAGAAGAAAGAAGAGGTAGTGAATGAATCCCACCGTGAAGACCTAAAGCTGCATTCTCTTTCATTTATAACAAAAGAAGTCGGTTCAATTCAATAGATGTACAGCTTCAAATAGAACATAAATAGAGCCAAAAGATTACAGTTTCACTACGTCCTGCAACATCAAAACTCAAAAGACATCACCAATGGCATTGGCACTCTACACACACATATATATATATAGACCTGGTGCAAATGCACCGTCCCCACACCATAAGAGCCGGCACTGTTGACACTCACTTGTAACATATTCAAATTTCTTTTTCACTACTAACAGTCTGAGTCTCAATCAACAATCTCATGAGAGATGCTTCAAAGACCTGAATTATATCAAAATCCATCTCTGATCCTCCTCTAACACTTTTGATTTCTCAGAAACAGTCTCCTCAAGCAAAGCAACTTCTTTCTCCCTCGCTTCAACCGTTCTTCCTTCTTCTCCAGCGACTCTGTTTAGGTCTGTAAAGTCTGAATCTCCTTCCAATCCATCACCATGTTTTCTGAGCCATGAAACCATCTTTTAGAGTAAACAAGGATGGATCATCAAGGTAGAAACTTTTCATACAAGAAGATGCAAGAAACTATACTTTTGTAATAGAGGATGATCTGTAATTGCTCTTACCCTTGTAAATGGAGGGAGAGAAACTTGTGCTACACTCTTTCATTACTAAAAAAATCTATAATCAACTTTCTTTTCTAATCGTTAGATGAGATTATTTTAGCCGTCGGATTATAATGAGAGTTGTTAAAAGTATCAGCTAATGGGCTTTATAAGAATCAACCAGTCCACTCAATAAAATTTCGAATCAATAGGCCCAATATAAGTAATACACAATCATCTAAAATACACAGACGCGGCTAAACGAGACTGAAAAGGCCAAGCCTTTGATAGTTTTGGCTTGTGAGTCAAGGAACATTATCTCTAATACTCCCTCCGTTTCGCAAAGAGTGTCGTTTTAGAGAAAAAATTTCGTTACAAAATAAGTGTCGTTTTAGGATTTCAATGCATAATTTATTGATTTTATTTTCCAGTTTAATTTTCTATTGGTTGAAATATGATTATGTGTATCGGTAATGATGTTTTTCTATAGAGAATATGCAAAATTAAATGTTTTCTTAATCTGTGTGCAAAATGGTAAAATGATACTTATTATAAAAGAGAGGGGAGTATCTACTATTCCTGTTCAATTTATAAACCTAACTATTTGCATTTTTTTTTTGTACTGTTATCATCACAATGTATTCTCACCTTCCTTAGTTATATTTTCTCATTAATAGGTTCTTTTAACAAAATAGCTTGGGACAAAATTTGATGAGAGATCCGTTTTGGTTGTACAGAACGAATAAAATTATTAAAAGTAAATGAAGACAAAGCCCTACTGGTCAGAACACAACTGCTTTTGAATAAAAACAAAAATGCAAAGACATAAAACTATATATTTCTTTAGACAGCTCAAAAACTTCAGACAATAGAGAACATTCTGGCCTTTCGGTGGACTTATTTGACTTGACATATTTGGCAGCCACTACCCACTGCCCACACATAAACATAACATTATTACTCCTCTGTGCTCTGCAGTGATCAGATCTACATCTTCTCTTTATTTTTCTGTAAGTAAGGTTTATATGTTATATACATAATACATGATCCAATTAGATAGAGTAGTATGTATCTTTGAATGTGACGTTTTTTATTTGATTTATATATGTGTTTGGATCCTTATGAGCGTAGTTCTAATATTTTTTGTACTAAACCAGAGAAATTATGAATAATCCGAGATCGTCTAGTCCTTCAGTTTCTCTGGCAACCTCAGATCTATTAGACAATCAACGTAAATCGAGTTGTGGAGAGTTCTCAAGATTAGAGAAAAAAATGGGAGTGAGGAGGATGACGTTTCACTCCAAGTCTATGCCTAGAGGTTCCATGTTTCTTGACCAAGAAGTTACCAGAAAGTCCCTTGACAAGAGGTTTGACCTATTTAGGACCATGTCAGGGAAGCTCGAACGTCAGATCTCGAATCTACGTGGAAAACCCATTGTCAGATCGTTACATGATCATGAAGAGATCACTGAATCTTTAACCGCTGATAGATTCTTCGACGCTCTTCAAGGCCCTGAACTTGAAACTCTCAAGGTATTATATTATTCGTTTTTTTTAATATTCTTGATTTGAGTTTATGGTGTCTTAACATTTATATGGAAGAACAGGAGAAGGAGAAGATAGTTCTCCCTGAGGACAAAACGTGGCCGTTTCTTCTTCGGTTTCCAATCACATCGTACGGGATGTGTCTTGGAGTAAGTAGTCAAGCCATCATGTGGAAGACCTTAGCAACCACAGACGCTGAAAAGTTCTTGCATGTGACGCAAGTAGTCAACCACGTTCTCTGGTGGATCTCTCTCATCCTCCTCATGGCCGTCTCCATCACTTACCTCTTCAAAACCATCTTCTTCTTCGAGGCTGTCCGCCGCGAGTTCAGACATCCCATCAGAGTCAACTTCTTCTTCGCTCCTCTCATCTCAGTTCTCTTCTTGGCACTTGGGATCCCACATTCCATTACCTCGAGTCTTCCCTCTACACTTTGGTACTTCTTCATGGCTCCAATCTTGTTTCTTGAGATGAAGATTTACGGACAGTGGATGTCTGGTGGACAGAGACGCCTTTCCAAAGTTGCTAACCCAACAAATCACCTTTCCATTGTTGGTAACTTCGTTGGAGCACTTCTTGGAGCAACAATGGGGTTGGAAGAAGGACCGATGTTCTTTTTCTCCATAGGGTTGGCTTATTATTTGGTCTTGTTTGTGACTCTGTATCAGAGACTTCCCACGAACGAAACCTTACCTAAAGAGCTTCACCCTGTTTTCTTCCTCTTTGTGGCTGCACCTGCCGTCGCTTCCATGGCTTGGACCAAGATCTCTGCATCTTTTGATCTCGGCTCGCGTCTAGCTTACTTCATCTCCTTGTTCTTGTGCTTTTCACTGGTAATTTTCTATTTAATTTAACATATATAGTTCCAGTGAGAACAGAGCATAGTTTCTTGCGTCACAAGAAAACGTTAACAAACTTCTTATTTCAGGTCGTTCGGATTAACTTTTTCCGCGGATTCAAGTAAGATACTTTTTCTAACTGACTAGAAGAGTCTAGAGATTAAATAATTATATATTTTCTGATATATTTTATTTTTTTAATATCAGATTTTCGCTAGCTTGGTGGGCTTACACGTTTCCGATGACGGCCGTGGCCACGGCGACGATAAAATACTCAGGGGAAGTCACCGGAGTAGCAACTCAGTTACTGTCTGTCTTATTGTCGGGAGCAGCAACGCTGACGGTGATAGGTGTCCTGGTAATGACAGTGGTGCACGCTTTTGTCAAATGTGATCTCTTCCCCAACGACGTGGCCATTGCAATAAGTGCAGAGCAACCCAAGCAGAAGAAATGGTTCAAACATCTCAAGGTTTTGGACCCGGAAGATAATCAAATAGATGTAGAAGCCCCTCCTTTATTAAATGTATAGTGTGTCACACGGTTTAGTTAGACCAATGATTCAGCTTAGAGGTGTGAACCAAAGTCTAAGCAATTTATAATAAAACATACAAGGAAAAAATAAGGATCTAGTTTCTGACAGTGATACAGGGTTGCTGCTTCGTCAGACTTAAGCTGGGGAGTTTCACTCTGATCACAAGTACCATCTTTCTCATGTCTTTCTTTGACTAGAGCATGACGCAGGGACGATTAGTTTTCTTGAATGTTATATACTATCAAGTGCAAGCCCCACCTTGGCGAAGACTATGATGTATATCTTAGTTTCCATTTTGTTTTTTCGGAGGCTACGGAGAGCTCTTTATTCGAACGTCTTTGTGCATTTCTTTTTCCTAGTTGTATTTTTCTTTCATTTATCTGGATACAACAATTTTTATCTAATTTGAAAGTATGACAGTGTAAAAAAAAGGCCTATAAAATATTAAAATAATCAAATGGGCCCGTTACATGGGTTATGGTTTTGTTTTAGGTTTCAGTCACATATAAAAACCGTTTGAGATATTGTCTGAAACATTCCAACCACACAAACACAAAACATTTCAAGGTAAATATTGCTGCTCTTTCACCATTTTGCTATTGTTTTGTAGATTTTATCTACCAGATCTGTGATTATGAATCAGTTTTAAGATTGTTTTGTACATTTTCAAGTGAGAAAATCATGCTTTCTCTTTGTTTCTGAGTGTCTCTTTGTTTTTTCAGTCTTAGAGGAACAATAGTACTTGAGAACTTTGTGCCTTGTTTCGAATCATGCTTACTTCATCTTTGTTTTTGTTTTTACTTTGTCTTTGGTTTAATATGTATTCCTTGATGTAGATTTGAGATGGAGTGTACAAGAGAAGAAGATCGCCTCGTCCTCAGAGAGCTTAAACACAGGGTCTTTGAATTAGTGAGAAAAGCATATGCGATTGTGAATGATCCTTCAACAGATTCAATGATCTCGTGGGGTCCCAACGGCAACAGTCTCATAGTGCATAGACCTCTTCCCCTAGAATATACCGAATCCTTTCTTTTCCATTCAGAAGCTCTAAGCATGGAGAGATTTATAACTTACGTAAGTCTTTTTTTTTTTCTTTTTTATCAAATATTCAATTAAGTTTGTTATAGATTTTTGTTTTGTTGTTGTCTAGGGTTTTACAAAAACTGTCTCGGGATCACAAGTGGAATATGCAAACGATGATTTTGTGAGAGGTCAACCCAAACGTTTAGAAAAGATATGCGAACGCTTTGTGGCAAGGATGAAACAAGAGATGGAGTTGGAGTTAAAACTAAATAATGGTGAGCATCCTATATATATTGGACTTTGATGCTCATAGGGTTCTTATCCATGTTCTTATTATGTTTTGTCTTTTAAATTTTAGATCGGAAGCGCCAATGGGAGGAGTACATTAGTTATGGTAGTGTAGTTGAGCGCTTCAAACATATATATTCAGTGGTAGATGATCCTGCAACGAACTCATTCATCTCGTGGGGACCCAATGGCAAGAGTTTCATAGTGCTGGATCCTCAAAGATGTTCCTGTTATTGTTTCCCCTACGATTTACTTGAAGAATGTGTAAGTTTGTTTGTTTGTTTGTACGATTATTTTCCATACAAAATCCACTTTGATTGATGTTTACTGCATGTATTTACTTTTTTTGTTGGCAGGGTTTTACGAAAACAGTGTCTGGATCACAAATGGAATTTGCAAGTGAAAATTTTGTGGCAGGCAAACCCGAGCTTTTGAAGAAGATAGGCGAAAAGCATAAGCCTGCGATGATTGCATATCATAAGAAATTAATGGACCCTCTGAAGGATTTGGCAAGAAAGTATGCCATGGAGAAGACTGATTATACTAACGTTTGGCGAACAAGCTCTCCATGACTAATGAATATTAAGCAAAAAAAAATGGGACTCGATTCTCATCAGTTTCGTCTTTGAAAATGCTGAGCATCATGTTGGAGTTAATGAATTCTGGCTTTATGAAATAATCTTGAACTTAAAAAAAAAAAAATTATGATAGAATGGAAACTTTATTTTTTCTTTGTCAGTTTAGAAACTCTTAAAAATAAATGTTTATTTTTTGTTATGCCATGCATGATTATTGCAACATTCTTAGAATGGAGTTTTAACATAATATAAGAACCGTCTTTTAACTTTTTCTTAGTTAAAGTTAGGAGACGGTTCTTATATTACGTTAAGAACCTCATAGGATCCTATGAACCCCGCAATAATTATACTTTTATGTTTAAATTTTGCATTCATCACACCTTTCTGATTTTTTGCGTCACTGGCATTTTTCGCGCCTTGAGTTAACTCATGAGCTATCAAAATATATATATTGTCAGTGACCATCCTTCCCGGAATGAAAGAAGCTTGCGATTCGGAGACAGTACTGTCAACGTAGGCTTTGAGTTTGTTCACCAATATTTTGGATACGATTTTGTACAGAACATTGCAAAGGCCCATTGGTAAGTAATCTGGTAATCTGGTATATGATTAACTATTTAAGTAAAGTAGAAAATACATGTTGGGATCCATATATTTCTCATATTAAAAAGAACATGGGCAGTAGTTTTTCTTTTCAGGCATTGAACACCGTTGTGCATGGAGTATAGTATATATAGTGCTTCAAGTTACGTCTGAAGCACATGCATTGTTGATTTCGAAAACTTAAATTTTGAAGCTTTGGCATACGGAGTATCTAAAAATATCCCATAAATTTAAGAATTATTCACATCTAATTCCACTAAGACATCAAATTATATTAACCCACTAACCGCAATGCTTCATGCTACAAACACGGAATATTATAGAAATCAAAATATCAGTTTCCAAGAAAAAACGGCAGACTAATAACTCCGGATGCAACACAGGTAACCACTACACGATCACTTGGAGCATGGACCATTCTATAATATAGTATTTTCTAAGAATCACCATAACTTTTTTTCAAATCTAGCTAACGACCGAGGCTTTAACTATTGTTAAATATCCGAACATGCAAAAGCCTGAAGACGTATGTAAAGTACTCCCTCCGTTTCAAAATGTTATATATTTTAGATTTTTCATACAGTTTAATAAAACACATTAAATTTGCATAATTTTTTATGATTATATGTTTCCTATAATTTTAAGCTAATAAAAATTCAGTAAGTGCAATTAAATTTTTTGAAATTTACAATTAGTTAATATAACATGCATTGAAAATATAAAAAATAGATTTTTTTGAAACAAAAAAATTCTCTAGAATATATAACTCTGTGAAACGGAGGGAGTAGTATATAACAATTACAACTACACGTGTCAGTGATTCGACTAACTACAAATCTAGCTTCAAAGTCTCCATAACTTAGCAAAATAATATTTTTATTTTCGGGATGGAGAGTTCGTGCACAAGACAGCATGGTGAATGCCAGGTTCATTCATTATTAAATTAGATTTATAAGAAAAATGTTCAGAATGAAGATAGAACTTGCTTATAGACTGAGTGTAGAGGCAAGCTTCGATCATCAGTCTCCAGTTTTGTCTTTAATGAATCAGGGAATCGCGATATTGTTGGCATCTACTCAGTAATGGCATTAATTACGATTCATTAATGTTAGTACAATGTTAATGCGATTCATCAATGGCCTTCAGCTGGCTCCATTTGACCGCTCGGTTTAAGGGATAACATGTTTTCAAATTCATTTCTTGCATTCGTTTTCAACGTCGTTTAACTAAATCGACACTAATCAAAAATATTAAAAGTTTTTACATCAAAATAATTTGAACAAGTTGTTTTCATTGGCTTTGTTGTTTGTTTTAATTATTGCACAAAAGAAGGCCATTTTCGCCATTAATTAAAACAAACATATATTAGCGTTATCACTATGTAGTACCACTCAAAACATATTATAAATTTTGGCTATCAGATTTTTAGGTCATCATTATTGCAAGTTCTTAGGACGTGGTTCTTAGCGTAATATAATAATTTTTACTTTAAGTAAGAAAAAATTAAGAAACGGTTCTTAAATATTTTATTTAATAACTTAAAGTTAAGAAACGTCTCTTATATTACGTTAAGAACCTTATCTTAAGAATCCCGCAATAATCATACTCTTACGAATACAAATACGTTTGTCAAATAAAATTGCTTATAGGAATAGCCGGCAAAAATACTTTTGATTTACTTAACAATTTTATTGTACACAATTGGAGAAAATCTCGATCTCTAATACGATAAATATTTAAACTATAAATACACTTTCACAAATAAGACCAACATTTCTTGCTTGTGAACTAAGACTGTCCACAAGAATGACTTAAGTAGTACTCACGAGTTGCGACCATGTAGCTTCTACTACAAGACATACATTAACTTGGGAAAACTCGAAACTCACACGTTATGGTAATTTTTAATGTTATCTTAAACTTGTTTATGAGAAATAATTGCTCAAGCGGTTGCCTTCTCTAGTCTTTACTTGTCCATCAAAATTCGAGCTTATAAACTCTTAATTTAAAGCTATACACCATGACCAACGTACATCAAAGAAATAGTATATGATATAATTTCTAATGGTGATAAAGCTTTCAACGTTTTGCTACTTTGAAGGGTTGCCCTTCTTTCTAGAATGGATATTTGTCCTTGGTTTTAGTTTAACCAAGTCTCTTTCATTTGGATTCTTTGTTATGTAACTTTTAGATGGACATGTTCAAATATGCACATATTTTTATTAGATTTGAGTAATTTTTTTACTAGCTAGTACGTCTCTCACCGATTGATGGCGAAAAATAAATTTCAGTTTTTCTAAATTTCAGTCACGCACACTAGCTAGTAATAAGATAAGGTTTATATATTGTATATATGTATCTAAATAGAAGGATAAAAATATATGTGGATTAGTCAGTAGTACTTGGCTCAATGGAGGACAGTGGCCAAGAACACTGCACTAAACCTCGGGGTTTGTCTTTGTCAATCCAAAGATTCCTCATGTCGTCTCTCTTCCCACTTTGGATCTTTCATAATGTAATCGTCCTTCGTTTCTCTCACGCACCCTATGGACCCTCTACCAAACTGATACTAAACTACAAGGACCATAATAACATGTGGAATAACCCCTAAACTCACGTTTTTGATTCATGGACTATATATAATTGCATTTAGCTGTTGTACGAAATTTAAAGATTGGAAAAAAAAATTACAATGATGTAGAGGTTCCAACGGAATGACAAACACAAATACGAAGATTAAGTTATTGGCGGGAGCTAGTGTGAAAAAAAAATGGTAAAAACTTTCTTGAAAATAAATTATAAATGGCACCAAGTCCTAGGTTGTTTGCAACGTCAGTCCTCACTGTAAATTAATGAGAAGATCTTACTAAATTATTTGTTACCGTTTTATTTTAAAATATTTTTGACAATAGAAGAATTAAAATCTATACGAACAGAAACAAATATTTCTTTATATTTTTTAATTATATTTTTTACTTATCTAAAGATTCTATAAAAGAGGACTAAAGAGAGTGAATTCTGAATCTTTCACTTTCAACTTACCAACTTTTTCAGCATTCTCTCTCTCTTTAAATCTCTCTCATTCACTAGAATCCTTCAAACTTTTTTCACAAACAAACTCAGAATCTCTGTTTTTCCTCCAAACAGAATCTTGAAAAGCAAGAAAATATTAGTTGGGTGAGAGTGATGATAATGGATGAATATATGGACTTCAGACCAGTGAAGTACACAGAGCACAAGAAAGTGATCAAGAAGTACACTAAAAAGTTGTCAGTGGAGAACAAGAAGAAGATCAGTAGTACTGGTCGTGACTCGGCGAGGTTGGTTCGTGTTTGCGTGATGGATGGTGACGCCACTGATTCATCAAGCGACGAGGAGGAGTTTTTGTTCCCTAGAAGACGGGTCAAGAGACTGATTAACGAGATCAGAGTTGAACCGAGCTCCTCCTCCTCCTCCGGCGAAGTCTCGGCTCCGACAAAGCCAGGGAAAAGTCTCGCCGTTGATTCTCTGCTTCAAGAGGTCTCTGTTTCTTGCGCCGACCAAAACCAGAGGAAGTTCCGCGGCGTGAGACGTCGGCCATGGGGAAAATACGCGGCGGAGATTCGTGATCCACAGCAACGCCGGAGGATCTGGCTCGGTACTTTCTCAACGGCGGAGGAAGCTGCTGTCGTCTACGACAACGCAGCTATAAGGCTTCGTGGCCCTGATGCTCTTACCAACTTCACCGTACCACCAAAACAAGAACCAGAACCGGATCGGGAGAGCAACGTTTCGGTTTATTCAACATCAGAATCAATGGAAGACTCTCATCATCATCATCTATCATCTCCTACATCGGTTCTGAACTACCACATCTCCGAGACTATTGATGAACCGGTCAAACCGGTTAAACAAGAGTTTCTTGAACCGGAACCAATAAGCTGGCACCTAGACGAAGTTAATAGTTCATTTCCGTTAGACATTCCATTTCCGGAAAACTATTTCACCGAAACATTGCGGGAGATTTCCATATTCGATCAGTCCATGTCTCCTATTCAATCACCAGAGAATAATTTCCTTGACGATATTATGCTATTCGGTAACAACAACATAGAGATTGGTTCTAAAATCAAAGAGATTGGTTCGATATTCAATGATCTCGATGATTCTTTGATATCAGAACTTTTAGTTGTGTGATATTTGTACCGAAGACTAAAAAAAAAACATTGGTTGCGAATATTGCATGAGTAAGTCACAGTTTTGATATTTTTTCTGTTTTTGTTTTTGTAATGTTTAATGATTATGTTGAGAAATTTTGTAATACTGTGTTTGTCAGTTTGTAAAACAGTTTTGGGAGAAATATTACAAATGATAGATAATTAGTGTGATTGTTGTTGTTTTAGTATATTTGAGTTGTCTGAAATTTTGTTATTTGTTCATTAACTATAAAATAAAAGCAAAATTAAAAAAACTCTTTGGCGATGTCTCCTCGCAAATCATGGTCATGACCCGTGAAGCAATTGGCTTTTGGGTCAGTCTCAGTCGACAGTGTTGGCGTTTTTTTTTCCTTTTCTACATTATAAAGTGTTTTTTCATAATGGAAACAAATCAATATGTATACTTATTGGAAACAATCCTTTTCAAAATGAAACTTCTAAGACTACAATTTTGACTAAAATATTTGTTTACTAAATAGGATTCTCATCGTTGACTTTAATCAACTAGATTTTGAACCATCCACCACTTTCTGGTTTCTTATTTTATTCTTTTTTTTGTTCACGGTCTCTTATTTTATTCTTTATAAAATTTTCATTAGCGGAATGACAAGAATGGTTTCCAATTGTAGATATTAAATACCAAATATTTTCCCGGATCTTACAAATTTCGGTTTTGTTCAATGATTAAAATTTGTTTGAACATTTGAAAAGTTTGACTCAGATTCTATTGATATTTTCAAATTTTGGCTGCTAAAAATAATAAATTGGATACTTTCCATTTACAAGACCGCATAATACACGGTATAATATTTTAAAATAATATACTAGTTTTCCCATTACGAAATTAATTGCTTTCTTCTTAAAAAAATTATGAATCAATGATTTAAATATTTTCAGTCATTGTCCGCATAATCAAATGTTGGTGGCAGTTAAATTTAAGATGATTTACATTTACATATTATACAAATGATTCATTTCTTAAAATATTAAATTAAATTTCTTATTTTTCACGTGCATTTCTAACAACTAAAATCATAACAAATGCCGAAGAAAAGATGGGAGAAAGCAAAAGGGACAAATAATTATGTCCGAAACCATTTTAAATATAATAATATTTACAAAGGTAACGATATGAATGAGTATGAAACGTTGCACTTGTGTAAGAAATAATATCTCAAGCGCCTATCCACATGTTAAGTTGCAGATGCACATATCATTATCATTATTATGTTTGAACTCATGCATGCTATATACACATATGCAAATATTGGCACTTGTACACCACATGAAAATGTTACTATTTTGATTGAAATCATATATACAAGTCTAACTCACAAATTATTAAAAACACAACACCAAATCCTTTTCTGTTGCAGAATAGGTGGACAATTCCATGGACACTAATGACATAGCCACTGAAAAAGAAAATTCGCAAACATGCAGGTTGACTAAGCCATTTTTTTGGTTAATTGTGATACATATTGCAAGTTTATTAGATCAAAACTTTTTTTCAAATTAAGGAGACAACATACGAGAAGACGTGTTTAGAGAGAGTTGAAGTAACAAAGACTTTGTTGAGTAGTTGCAAGAGTTGACTAGGTATTTCTCTTCCATTTTGAAAACATTCAATCTTCATTTATCATTGGCCACATAAAAAAGGTTTGATGTTATAAAGCTTAGATTTTCTTTAAATTACATACTCTACATACAAAGCCACAAATGAAAACGTGTTCACTACGGTATTATGGTTGCAAGTCTCTATCGTGCCCTCAGTGGTATGCAGCATTTGCTACACAAAAAATTCAAACTAAGAACATAATGATTAATCAACAAAAAGATGTTACTGATTGAGATGTGTTACTATTCTTTTAACATTTTGTATCAACTATCTCGTAACTCTTGGGGGGCTGGATGTTAAAACTTTCAGTCACGTTCTATGCATATAACAAAGAAAGAAGTGGATGTCGCCTATTTGTTTTCTTAACGTTTGCCGGTTGGTAACTGATAAAGAGCACCAGTAATGGAAAAGTAGAATAAACATATTTAAAAATACAAAATAGGTCAATGTCGGAGAAGAAAAATCAATGACTATGACGTCGTAAAAATAATTTTTTCACGTGGACAAAACACCGACTTGATATTTGTCAACAAACAAAGACTTTAGTTTCATTCATCGCCAAATTTGGTGAAAAGACAATAAATGATTCCTTCACTAAATCTGGACAACTTGAAATGACGTTTTAACACGTTGGTGGGTCACAACTGCGAGTAAATCAGAATTGTTATTTTCAGCTTACAAATTAGTGAATGGCACACAAGTATATTTCCAATTAACCTCATGTCATATAATTTTGTAAATTAACTAAAAATAGGATGATACAAATGGATGAACCTTACTCGTGAAATTTGACGTATTCGTGGAACTAATACTTTGCATGTAACCCACGGTGTTGGAGAATGCCAAGTTTAACCTATTGGTATGTTAAGAAGACAATAAGCACGACGTCAATATTATCTTTTCGATCGGAATCTGTGTGGTATGTGTTTTTAGAGATGTAGGAAGCTAGGAATAAGGGTTGTAGTACAAGATAGACAAAGCGGAATCGGTATTCTTTTCGTTATTAGTACGAACGGTCTTAGACCATCTCCATTGAGGAGTTCTTAGGGAGGGGTTTTTAGCAGAAATTAAGAATCGGTTCTTAAATAAAGATTTAAGAATTCATTCTTAACTTTTTCTTTACTAAAGTTAAAAATCAGTTATTAACTTCCACTAAAAACTCCTCTCAAAAAACTCTCCAATGGACATGTTCTTAAGTTTTTACGATGAGTCTAACGAAGGTAGGCCACTCATGTAGAGAATATTCAGATGTTGTAAAGGGGCTCCACAATATACAACTCTTTGATGGTGAAGAGGACTAAAGAATTGTAACCCACGTGTCAAAAAGTCCACCAAATACGCTCGTTACATTTTTTTCTTTGGTCTTTTCTAAAAAGTCTTTAGTGAACAAAATGGTAACCTATCATGGTTCGATTTCTAGTGGGAACAAAGTTGATGGTACTTAGCCCGTTTGGATTTGAACTTAGTCTATGCAGTTTACAAGATAATTCAGTAACAAACAATTTCGATATCCCTGACATTAAATTATTCAGTGTAGAAGTCAGTCCACTTTATAACAGTTAAAGTGAATTATTTCCGGAACCGATCAGATTATTTGATAGGACATATAAAAAAAATCTTTAAATGTTGTAACGTTTTGGTCAAAAGTTCATTTTCATAATTTCATGTATAGTTTCATGCCACTATTTTCAAAAGTGAAATGTATATTGTTCTTCTCAAACGTGTTTAGGCCGGAATAACTTTAGTTTTGACAAATCGCTGCATGAGGCATGCGATCGAATTAGAAAGAATAAAAAGGCAAAAGTTTTTTTTTTTGGAAATTGGAGATGCATCAAAGTTGAAGGAGGAAGCTGCATTCACTGAACTAGAAAGAGAGAAAGAAAAATAAAAGGAGATAGGTTCATTACCCAATCCAGGCAACTCAACTGGGCTCAGGAAGATGCATCATTGACAAGAATAAATGAAATTGAAATATTCCTTAAACGAACAAGTTAGCTCTCTACCTCTAACTCTATCGTTTCTTGAGCAATATATATTAAAAAAGGAGAATATTGCTTGGCCTTTTTGTGTGTTGATATATCATGTGAAATAAACAAGCACATACCTACCTACCATAAGGTTATCTATCTAATTCATGAATTTCTTGAAGTTGGGAGCTTTACATAGGCATGGCACTTTGAATTCATCTGGATCAAATAAGTAATCATACCTGCCAAACAACACACAAAACAAAACATTCTCTTAAATTATGTATGACATCATCAGCTTTAGATTGAAGATTATATATATATAAATCTCTAGTGTACGTTAACTCCTCTCCCACTTGCTGCATTGGCCTTGGCGGTCATAATCCTTGCATAGCAATTTGGCGTACACTGCACCACGTATCTTAGAGTTCAGGTTTCAGAGTCTCTAAATTTAATTAACAATACGTAACAGTGTCCCATTCCAAACTGCTTACCGAATGGTTGATGTCAATGTTGTGTTACAATCTCATTTTTCATATTTTTTAAAACGTTATCATTTGTAGTTTGTGCATTCACAATCTGTTAAAAGTCAAAAGCTATTTGCGTCAACTGTTAATATATAATATACTAGAAGGCAGCATCAAACAGCTTATACATATAATTAGATTTTTAGAGACAGCTTGACAAGATCTAACATATCATCATATCACTTGAGTAAACGACAACAACTTGTTATCCTGTCCTAATCATCGTAAGATTCTTCTGAACCATCGTTCTTTCATCTTTCTTTGAGAACGATGCTGAGAGATGACCTTCTTCAAATCATGCTTCTGCCTTTGATCAAACATCATCTTCTCAACTCTACTGCGAGTCTCCGGGTCGAGATCATCCAGTTTACTGCTCTGTGGTTTAACTTTCAGAGTGTCAATCTCAGGCTCCCCTTTCATACAGTATTTCCACCACTTCCAGTCTTGCTTTGTCAAGAGCACCGTTATAACCTTCTCATGATCCTCGAGATACCAGAAGCAGTCGCCAGCCTTCACAGCATCGAAGAGTGCTCCATCTATGATTGTATGATTCTCATTGAGACAAACTTTCAGACGGTACTTGTCGTCGAATTCACATGTAACATAGCGTGAATTAGTGCCGCTAGGTACTGGAATAGTGATTGTGACCTCTTTGCCATTCTGTGTCCATGAGTACTTCTCAAAATCAAACCCATTCCCTTTGTTTGGAACTTCACCAAGAGTGACATTCCCTTTGTTTGGAAAGGCACCAAACTTGATCTTTTCCTCCTTCTTAGAATTCTCAACCTCCATGGTTTCCATTGGGTTCAAGCTTGCCTTCTCCACCTTCATGGTCAAACTCTCCTCAAGGGGCTTCAAGCTCTCTTTCTCCTCCTTCTTCTTCTCGGCTTCGCTCAACCTCTTCTTCACGGCCGTAACAGCAGTGGCTATCTCCTTCTCCGCTGTGTTTTTCAATAGAAAGTCGCTCTCCTTCCCAATAAAGTCGAGGACATTCTCCAATAACCCTAGAGGGTTTGAAGGGTCTAAACTTGCGTTAAACGGCAACGAGGGTTTCTCTTCCTGCATCTCAGAGATGGTCGCCATTTGTATTCGGTTTCTTGCTGGTATTAGATCAGAATGAAATAAAAATTGTGTATTTATAGTGGAAGCACCAAGGCAAAAAGGACGGTTCGAGAAAAACCCTTGAAATTGTATTTGGTCCTTTTCCTTGATCCCCACGCTTTGTCCAAGTTTTCCAATATTCATTTAACTTTCCTTATTCAAAGATATTTTTCCTTTTTTTCCAAAGATATTTTACTATTTATCATTCAAAATGATATGGAAATCTGCAATTCCCTACAGTTAGATTATACCATTTACAGTCAAATAAAAAAAGAAGCAAAAAAAAAACTAAAAAGGGACCCCTAAATTCAAAAACAATTAAGGTCAAAAAACCATTCATTTTCTCTTCTTAGAGCATGATTATCCGGGGTTTCTTAAGGTGGGGTTCTTAGCGGAAGTTAAGAAACTGTTTCTTAACTTATGCTAAGAACCCTAACTTAAGAAACTCCGGATAATCATGGTCTTAATCTCTCTTTCTCTCTCGTCAAAGTTTCAGGGAAAAGCTGGTGCTTTTCTTTGTTGAGAGATCAAATATGAGCCGTCCAGATGCGGAGGCCTCCTTTGATTCGAATTTGAATCTGATGTCTCTCTCTTCAACCCAACAAATTGGATTCAAACCCAGTGCGAACGTAACTGATGTCCGGTAATGTTCTTTAAAACGTCTAGCGGTTAGGACATTGGCTTTATGGCAAGCCCGGTAATGTTTATATTTAAATATTTATATCGGACATTATACCAAATGGTTCTATGGTCTAGCGGTTAGGACATTGGACTCTGAATCCAGTAACCCGAGTTCAATTCTCGGTAGAACCTTATTTTCTTTTCTTTTTTTCATACAGATCAAATGTATTTGATATCTCGTAAAATTCGAGTACAGCCACCATTTATTATTTTCTGTTTCCTACACTTGCAAACGACTTCTGCACTCACAACAAAGATTTGGCATTCAGAAATATAAAACACACGCACACAAGTCTTTTTTTTTTTTTTTTTGAGTTTAACAAGAGCTCACAAAGCAGAGCAAAAGAGGAAAGTAACACGACGTTGGATCTTTCTCAGAGACAAATCTTCTGTGTTCAGTGTGATGATGAGTAACCAAAGCCACCAGCCTTTCTCCCCATAAGTGAAAACATCATCTCTCCCGCGGGAGTTTCAGACCCATCAGACCATCCGTACTTCTCAAGCAACTGACTCACAACGTTACCAACCACGTAGGTAATCCCCGACACCGATACAGCAGTCATCGCATAGTACAAAACGCTCTTCAGGTGGCTTCCCCTCGGGTTCCTCACGTGAGCTTTGGCTAGAGCGAGGAAGGCGATACATAGCAGAGATGCCCCGAAAACGGATGCGACTTTGTAGTTTTTGTTGTGTGTTGTGGTGAATGAGAAGTAGTAGACTACAGGAGGGAGTAGTCCCGTGATTATGAAGGATAAGATGGCGATTGTTGCATGAAGCGTGAAGTTTTCTCTTCGTCCAAGGAGTCGCTTGTACCGAGTTTCTTTTTGACCGTTGGTCTGGTTATCCTCTGTTGTTTCTCTGATGGGTTCCTCCTTTCTGAGTTCTTGGAGCTACAAAAGAAGTTTCTCAGTAAGTTTTGTTAGATTGTTGGGTTGATGTGAGTCAGACCTAGGACTGGTCCTGGGCCAAGCCTAATGAAACATTGGTCTTGGCCCCCAAAATTTTTGAACAAAATTATATAGAATAAGGCCTCTAAAAAAATTTTTTTAGGTCTCCAAATTTATTAACCAAAAAAATTTAGCTGAAATTTTCAAAATATGGCTTATGGTCCCTTAAATCTCAGGGTCGGCCCCGCTCAGACCCGGTCTGGAGCATATGCAAAGGAACCGATCGTTTAAGTTATCATTTGTGCAACAGTTTTAAGGAAAAAAATTATATGGAAAAGAAGGTTAAGTGATTACTCACATTATGAATAATGAGAACAAGCCCGCCAAATAAATTTGCAAGCCCTAATACTAAAATGTTCACTGCAGCCATAACGGTTGATACGAGTGTTAGAATTTTCTAGTAACGAACTTTGTGGAATGCTAAGGGTGAGGAGGTACTTACATGTTGATGCACCAGAACCAGCAGCAGATGAGATAACACCGAGGCTTGTGATTGCTTCTGCTAGACCTCCATATACGATGCTTTTCAGTATCTCCACTTTACGTCCTTCAACAACTGGTGGCAGTAACGGTTCTGCTAGAGGCACTGGGATTGGTACGGGGAGAGATGGTCGCATCGGGGTGAGACGTCCTTTCTTTGGTGGTTTTTTCTTGTCATCGTTGACGATCTTTTGTTGTGTTGCTACGGGGAGAGATGATCGCATCGGGGTGAGACGTCCTTTGTTTGGTGATTTGTTCCTGTCTGCTGCACTAGTTTCATCCTCCTCCCGTACCGGAAAGTACTGTTGCCCGTGTTCAACAGTCGATACATAGTTGATTCCTCTGCTTGGATCATGTGAGCTTGTAGCTTTCATCGTATAAGGAAAAGAATGTGGAGTTTTTTTGCAAAGTCAAAGGAGAGATGCAAAAGCTAAATAAGAGAAAAAAAAAGATTGGCTATCACGTTTTGTTTCGGCTTCCCAAGCAATTCAACTACAAAGACATGAACATGCATGGGTTCCACTTCCCACTTAATATAACACTTTCTTGAGATAAATAAGAATGTGGATATTTTCAGTAACATCCTCTCCCAAAAGGTTTGGGTTATCACGTGGCCGATGGAACACTAGGCATTGCTTCACCTGAACACAAAAGAAATAAATTTAATCCTAATCTTAATATGATACAAAGCTCTTCAGCATCATTGTGAATAAAATAAGGAGAGACATTGCATTACTGCTTATCTGGAATCACAGTTTTACACAAGAACCGAGTGATGAGACTGGCAAAGGAGGGGACCAAACAAAACCTTGCTGAATAATTTTTTATAAATCAAATGTACTAATATCATAAAAATCTTGGAAGATATAAAAACAATTCGATACAACCACCATTTTATTATTTTGTGTTTCCTACACTTGGAAACAACTTCACACACTCACAAGAAAGATTTGGCATAAGAAAAAAAAAAAATAACACACACACACGCAAGTTTAACGAGAACTCTCACAAAGCAGAGTGAAAGAGAAAAAGTAGCATGACGTTGGATCTTTCTCAAAGAGAAGCTTATGCGTTCAGTATGATGATGATGAGTATCCAAAGCCACCAGCCTTTCTCCCCATAAGTGAAAGCATCATCTCTCCCACTGGAGTTTCAGACCCATCAGACCATCCGTACTTCTCAAGCAACTGATTCACAACGTGACCAACCATGTAGGTAATCCCCGATACAGATACAGCATTCGTAGCGTAGTAGAGAACGCTCTTCAGGTAGCTGCCTCTCGGGTTCCTCACGTGAGCTTTGGCTAGAGCGAGGAAGGTGATACATATCAGAGATGCACCGAAAACTGATGCGACTTTGTAGTCTTTGTTGTGTGATTCTCTGAATGAGAAGTAGTAAACGACAGGTGGGAGTAGTCCGGTGATTATAAAGGATAAGATTGCGAGTGTTGCGTGAAGCATGAAGTTTTCTCTGCGTCCAAGGAGTCGCTTGTACCGAGTTTCTTCTTCACCGTTAACCTCTGTTGTTTCTCTGATGGGTTCCTCTTCTTTGAGTTCTTGGAGCTGCAAAAGAAGAAGTTTCCTGAGGTTGTGGGTTCATGCATCAAGATTAGGGAAGATTAAGTGATTTGCTTACGTTATGAATAATAAGAATAAGCCCTCCAAATAAGTTTGCGAGCCCTAATACTAAAATGTTCACTGCAACCACAACGGTATACGTAAGAGTATTAGGGTGTGTTGTGTTTCACAGTGGAAGTGGAGTGCTAATTAAGGCTGAGGGGTATGCTTACATGTTGAAGCACCAGAACCAGCGGCAGATGAGATAACACCAAGGCTTGTGATTGCTTCTGTTAGACCTCCATATACGATACTTTTCAAGATCTCCGGTTTACGTCTTTCAACAACTGGTGGTGTCAGTAACGGATCAGCTGGAGTCTCTCTATCCAGAGAACTCAATGGGAGTTGTGGAATATGTAATAGTAAATCACGGGTTCGACTAGTCACTGTGCTTGGTACTTTCACGTCATGTGGTGGTTGAATCGGGGAGAGACGTACTTTGTCTGGCGACTTCACATTATCAAGATATCCTAGATAAATTAATAAACACTATAATATAATGGAATAGATTGGTTTATGTTTTTTCATTTTGTGTTTCAAAAAAATGAAAAGATTGGTTTATGTTATATTTGTTTCAAACCTACTGAATAAGAGAATGTCCCTACCTTGAATCAAAGTTACTGCATCATCCTGAACAGGAGGTGGTGCCGTATCTACCGAAGGGGTGTGGTTATCACGTGGTGGATTAGCTTCCGGGACTTTAGGCATTGCTTCACCTGACAATAATAAATAAATAAATTTAGCATCATAGTGAATGAAAAAGGAGAGACATTGCATTAATGGCAATACCTTTCTGAAGTAGTGAAACGATCCAGTTGGAACAACCTGTAGGTTCCTGTGGAGGCTTTGGCTGAGTCTCAACGTCACCTTCACAGGGAAGAGCCGGCTTTGAATCCACCACTGCATTTTTTATTCAATAAAACAAAAGCATGCTTTACATACAAAAAGGGATCGGATATAATATTTCACTTTTCAAGTAACAAAGAAATCGTTAGAATCTAATGTACCTGTGGGTTCGAATATGCTGAAGCAGGAGAAGCACTTGTATAAAAAGGATACCGGTATAACGTTTTTACCATCATACACAGATGGGTCTCTGGCAAGAACAGCAGGAGTGTCAATTGGGCTAGGCCTTGTCACAGGCACACGAGGGGTGTTCGCTTTTCTTTTCTTGAGGGTAACCCTTTTCTTGAGGACAACCACCTTGGTGATGCAAGACTTGCATTTTGGACATAATAGATCAGGTGTCTCTTGGTTCTCCAGCAGTTCCTTCGCCTTATAATCTTTAACATCTTCGATGTCCACTTCCTCCTCATCTATCACATCCACCTCTTCAGGGATATCACCGTCTTGTACCTCATCGATCTCACGTAGTCCTTTGTTTCCCTCAGAAGATGAACCCTTTTCGATTACTATCTTTTTCTCCACGTTCAAGTGCTCAACAGTTTGGGACTCATGATCATCAGATTCCGCGTCAGATGACTCAGAACCTAACATAAGAAGATCAAACAAGACTTAACCAGCATCTCAGGTATACATGATATCATCTTCAACCAAGCAACACATTATCAACTGTTCACCACAAGTCAACCAATATCAATAGCTAAATCTTTATAGAGATGTCAAGAATATTCCAGCTATGTAAAGTTTGTTGGTCAAAGAAGTCCTATAACACAGGACTGACCTTTGGTCTCAAAACATAACAAAGATTCCTTCATTCACAAGCAACAAATCATGACAAGGACTTCTCATCACCACCAGTAACTTTTACGTATCATTGAATCTTTCCTAAGCAAGAAAGTATTCAAAACCTTGTTTTAGGCTAATTATAGGCTACTAGGTTTGAATCATTTCACCATGCAAGATAAAGGAACGTCACCAAAGAGGGAATTTTCTTTAATCAGTCACACAACAAAACAGCTCAAAACCAGAAATATAATAATAGAAGGTTTTAGTTACCACCACCAACCTTGTTCTCCGTCCAAGTAGACGTTGCCATTGTTCACGTCGTCATGCTCACCGTGGAATCCGGTTTCTTTCTCTAGTACTTCGCCGTTGCTGGTGACTCCATCACCAGAAAAGCTAGAAGACGAGCTGTTGTTGGTAGTGGTGATAGTACTACCATCTGCACTATCGGGTCTCTTTTCATGAGCAAACGAAGACGTTTTTCTCTCCAACCCAACAACTTGGTCGTCCTCTTCTACCTCCTGGTGGTGATTCTCTGTCCCGTTGATGAGCTCCGTGACTTCGTCGTCGAATGCCATAAAAAGGACAAGGTGGAAGACAGGAAAGGCCAAAAGAAAGGAAGAATGAGAACAAAAGAGAGACTGAGATCTAGAGAAGTCTGTGTCTCTTCCTCAGTTCAAAATGTATTGATAAGATAATGATCATGTCTTCTGCTTATATAGCATCATATCGAATTATTGATTCTCGATGGTTATGAAGTGTTTTGACTTTGCCGCCTATCACCACCTTTCTACATGATGATATTATTTTTAACAACCAAAAAATATTACTGTAAAAATATACTTCTTTTTATGTTATTTTCTCATTTAATTTGTACATCTGCATTATATACAAATATATGACTTGCTGGCTTTGTATTTCTCCTTCGTAATGATGGTTATGACTTATGATCAATGAAATTTCACAGTGCAAAAAAAAAAAATACAAATATATGAAAAAGAAATCTACGAACTAAATTTTACAATAAAATTTCTACAACTACGTTACAACCAATCATTCAGTGACTCTTAACCTTATATGGAACTTTAATTAACTAACAAAAACTGCTATTTAGCTAATATATGTATATTTTGTGGAATTTTTACAAAAATTAACAAATAAGCAAAACATTTGCCTTATTTACATATTTATTACTGAATGTAAATAATAATAAAATTTAAAATTTAACAGAGTTTTGAATGTTGGTAAGTACGCTCATAAAATATCAATTGCAATTTTCATTGAAGTTAATTGAACTATTGATACTGTATTAACGGACTTTACATCATAGTATTAGAGGGTGCTCCCATTTGTCTTTTTAAAATTGAGTAATAATTTAGTTGAGCTAACAGAAATAAGAATTAGTTGAAGATTTTGTCACCCTCTTTTAAGGGATTTAGAGCATTATTAAAGGGTATTCCCATTTGTCTTTTAAAAATCTGAACATAACAAATTCTACTAACATTTTAAACTGTAAACACAAAAGTATATTAATATTTTATCAAAAGATATATACAAATTATTTTTTACTGAAACATATAAATAAGAAAACTTGCTTCAGATTTTTTATATTTTAAATATTTATCTATTAAAATATACATGTATATTTAAAAGATATTCACTCTATTTTATATTACTTATGCATAAATTTTCGTTTCAGAATAAATATTATTTAAGAATTATAAATAAAAAAATTATTAATAAAATTTTTTATTTATAAAAAACTATTATTTTCACACTGGTGACATGGATGACAGGAAAACTTCGTCACCTAGATGACGTAAGTGATGGATAGATTGGACTCATTTCACGATGATCATCCCAACTCCCAACCCAATTTAAACTTCTTTGATTTTTGATACGGAAAAAAAAAAAGACTTTTTATTTTGCAGGCAACAGACTTATCTAGGTCAAACACAGCTCATAATTAGGCGAGATAAACAATCAAACATGGAAAAATACGGACAGAACATACGTATACAATACTGTTTGTTTTACAACCTAGTACTTGTTTTCGTTATAATAATAAGAAAGTCGCATCTTACACTACAATAAAATACTCCGTCTATACATTCCGAAATAATTTGGCGTGCAACACGTTTGCTGACGTGTTACAATTATCACATCCGTATTTATTTAGCATTATTTTTTTTTAGAACGGGCTTGCAAATTTATTTAGCATATTGTCCAATAATCTGTATCGACCAAAGTTAGATCCAAATTTCCTTATATTACTTAAAAAGATAATTTATGAGAATTACCTAAAGGAATTCTTATTGTCTTTATAAATTTTTGAAATCATTAAAAATCTCAACAATATAAAAAATTCTAAAATGAATCAAATGTAAACTTCTACGAAGCTATTAGATTAACAATTTAAATACATTTGCATACAAGTTTGTTTCAATAGTAGTCTCTTGACTTTTAGCGTTAATCGTAACATTTCTCCAGGAAAAAAGAAACACATTTCTCCAGGTTGTAGTTGTGATCAATCACCATCACATTAGTATATTTTGCAAAATTTTGAGTTAGTTATAACAAAAAGTGTGATCACAATAGTTGGAGACAAGATATTAGACCAAATCGCCTGGTTCTTTAAATATTAACTTCTCGTATACAATAATAATACCGCCTGGAAAATAATAACCCTGCAACACGCTATGAACGTGGTTGACAGCACAAGCATGTTCAAACTAAATAGAGAAGTAGATTTAATTATTGTCACGTAGTTTACTGACAATATATATAATATATACCGTGAAAGAAAATGCAGGTTGAATTAATTATATTATGTCTGTCATTCGATTGATGATGAGTTATGAGTTATGATTTATGAATGTGAACTCTTTTTTTCTTAAAGAAGGGTTTTATTTCATGAATGTGAACTTGACCTATGAGTTCATATGGATTCATATATATTATATATAATTATGATATGCTCCAGATTCTGATATAGAATCAACAAAATAAAATAGCAGGAATTGATAAAATGTAGTCTTAAATAAATTGTAGTCTTAATTTCATTTTCACTATGATTCTTTGAACGGTTATGCGAATGTGTGGTAGGGGTTTGGACGTCCTGCGCCTTATACCACAATACGCGAACACACTCAGGCAGCCATACTTGTGTTGCAAGTGGTTATATTGTTTACAAGGTGTATAAGTGACATATAACTTTTCTCTTTAGTATTATTCTCTCTGTTTTTAGTATATGAAGTTTTAAGATTTTACACATATATTTTAAAACTTTAATTTTTTTACATTTTCTAAACAAAAAAAATCATTAATCATCTGTTTTACCACAATTCAACCAATAATATATATAATATAATATCATTAGTTACTTAGTTACTGAATATTAAATATTAATCAATCTTATATAAAAAAATTTGAAAACGTCATATAATTTGGAATAACTTTTTTTCTAAAACGTCATATATATATATATATATATAATTCACACGGAAGGAATACTTATTACTTTATTATGGAGAAAATAGTCATTAAAACTTTGGACTTTCAAATTAAAGCCAAAAAACTTAAACTTGTGTTTTAGCCAAAATTTTTTTTAACTTTCAAATATTGGTCATTTTAACTCTCATATTTCGTTGACTCGACCATTTAAGAAACCTGAATAGTCAACTAATAAAATTGATTAAAAATAAATATTTGTTAACTTTCTAAACAACATCATTTTAAAAACTGGTTAAAACATTGATCAAACGAACGTTCTTTTGCTTCTGTAAACACTTAAAATACTTTTTTTATGAAACCATAATGAAGAAGATGAAGTTGATTTTGGACTATGGTTTCACGAAAGAGATATTTTAAATATTTACATAAACAAAAAGATGTTATTTGATCAATGTTTTAATCATTTTTTAAAATGATGTCATTTAGAGTGTTAATAGACGTTTAACAGTTGAATATTCGAATTTCTTAAATGGTTGAGTCAACAAAATATGAGAGTTAAAACGGTCAATATTTGAAAGTTGAAGATTTTTTTGGTTCAAACATGAATTGAAGATTTTTTTGACTTTAATTTGAAAGTTCAAGATTTTAATGGTTGTTTTATCGTTTATTATGTGTGTATGTGTTAGTTATTGTTGAAGTTGACTTGTTCAACATTTAATACAAGTGTATTTAAGAAAAACAAAATTTTGAGTCTTTTGTTTATTATCCCTAATACTAATCGACAATAGACCTTAATATTAGTTAATGACCTAAGCTAGAATTGTAAGAAATTGTCATATTGCAAATATTTGTTCGTTTCTCTTTTTCATTGTTTATGACTTGGGAAATATTGTTTACGACTTCTAGTTTCTGTTTGATTTGGGAAATATCGGGAGTTGTATTTATTAATAAATACTCTATTTGAAACTATAAAACGACGCTTTGAAACCAAAAAAATTTTTTACAACGACAATTAAACTGAAACAGAAAAGTAATAAAATATATAATATTTTAAATTTGAGTGAAATACTAGATGCTAGAGAAAAGTATTTTGAACTTAATCGTTTAATTATGGATTGAGATGAATAATCCAAAAAGTTATTTCTCAGATAGGCAGATCAGGAATCCATGGTCAAGTTCTCACATAATTATATAATAATTATGTAATCTATATACATAATTTTTAATATATGTGTATATATATATAACAAATTGGATCATATATTAGTTCCTAAAAAATATTTCTATTTGTGATTTGTTTTATTACTTACAAATATTGCATATTAGTATTAGATTTATAGAGATACGGATATTCGGATTTTTTTGGTCCAAATCAAAATAGATTAACAAATTGAATTAAAAATTAGAGAATCTTGATTATGGATAGATCATAGATGGTAGGACTTGTACTTGAAAAGTTGAAATTAGTCTCAAGTCCAAAGAAACTCTTCAATGTCTTCAATGTGCAATCTTGGGCTTCGGGACCCATGGGCTTAATAAAGAACTGAAATTGGATTTAATCAAAGACATGAGGCACCGTAAACCCAATCATTGGATTAAGTATAAACCTCTACGTATAATTCCATCGTGTGTGTGTTTTTCGTTGTAATTTAATACGCAAATAATAAATCTACAATCCAACTAAAGGTACCAACAATTCGCTAAGCCTGAACGTGGCGGACGTTCAGCACTGAGAGAATCAAAGGCTGAACTATAACTTTCCACATGTCGCATTTTCATTACGCAAAGCTAGGGGATATTTTCATAAAAAAATAAAAATTACGAGGGTACTTTCACCAAAGTAAAAAAATTAATCTGTTATTCTGTTATCTTTTTTTGCGGTAAATTCCTGTTTCTTTCCTTTTTCTAATCTCTTCTTCTTGTTGGTTTCACCAATAATGGAACTTCTCCATCATTCTTGTCTGTTCCCAAGAAAATCTTGAAACCGAGAAGAAGAAGAAGATGAATCTCTAGAGAGAATCACTGAAACCTCTGCTCCTTTTTTTTCTCGGATCGGTAGAGATGATTTCGAATCCACGTCTCTTGTTCTACTCTTGCATTGCAAAAGGAACAGTGATTCTCGCCGAGTTCTCTTCCAAGGATGAGACAGAGATCGAATCTCTTGCTTTGCGATGTATCGAAAACGTGCCTCCTCATCATTCAATGATCTCTCATACTGTCCGTAAGAGAACTTACGCTTCGATCATAGACGGTTCGTTCACGTATTTCGCCATTTTAGACGAGGCCGTGACGAAAACAGAGTCTCTAAGGCTCTTCACTCGGTTGAAATCAGCCATGGAGGCTCTGGTTTCAGACGGATCTGCGTTGGAGGCTCCGACACAACACTGTCTTCAATCAAAGCTTGATCCTGTTTTCGCTGAGATCGCTAGTGGTGGTAAGTACTTGGAACCGGAGGTAGGTTTGGTTGGATCACCGAGGGAGATCAAGAATCCGAGTCTTGATTCATCGAAAGAACGTGCGTTGAAGCCGCTTCTGGCGAAGCCATTGATGGTGTTGAAGAAGAACAAGAAGAGGTTGCAGACGGAGGCTAAGATGGATGTGGGAGGAGGAGGAGGTGGTGTGATTAGTAGTAGCAGGGGATTACCAAGAAATGGATTGATTCATGATCATCATCATAGACAAAAGGCAAAGCAGATTTGGAAGAAACATGTTTGGGTTGTCTTGGTGTTCGATGTCTGTATCTGTGTTGTTCTGTTTGGAATCTGGCTTTGGGTTTGTCAAGGGCTTCAATGCATCCAAGGGTAGAAGATAACTATCAGTCACTCACTCACTCTTCATCAACATCAAATCCATCATTACCAAAACAGAGCTTCTTCTGTTATGCTATTACTAAGTTATGGTTGAATTTTCTTCTTCTTCTTTTTTTAAAATCCAAGGTGTTGTTTCCAGGTTAAATGCTGGCTTTACACCTTCGTGATGATGTTTACTATTGTGTTTTTTTTTCTTTGAAGTGGTTTCTTCATGATGCAAGAGAAAAACAGTGTTTGTAAAAAGTAATGTATCTTTCGTTTTCTTGGATGTCAATTTCTTCAGGTGTGTTATGTGATTGAGACGAAAGATGGATGCAAGCCTGATGCAGTTACATTACTATCACTTGACACTTTACATTATGGTATTGGTAGGTTTAAAGAGTTCAAGATATACATATATAGAAAACTTTTAAATCAACATTTCCAAAACCCATAGCTGCAGTTGTCAGATAAATTTGTTACTAGAATTTAGAAATCTACATTTCATTTAACAGAAGTAACTTTGAAGTGAAACTCTTTGATAATTTGTGTTGAAAAAATGTAAATTTACAGTTTATTGGGTTCAAATGTATAAAGTGAGAACTGGGCCCTTAAGTTTTAAACGGTTTGGGCCTATTCATGCCGGATTAGCTGCCACGATCCACATAAGTCAGCTATTCATGCCATTGGCAGTACCGTCGCGTTCAAGTCAAATTAGCTAATACTCCCTCCGCTTCAAATTATATGTCGTTTTGTAGTAAAATTTTTATTTCAAAATAAGTGTTGTTTTCGATTTTCAATGCAAAATTTATTGGTATTTTTATTTATTCTATTTTCTTATTGATTGATATATTGTTAGGTGTATTGGTAATTGTGTTTTTATTTTGAAAATATGTAAAATTAAATGTTTTCTTAATCTGTGTGCATAAACCTAGAACGACAACTAATATGAAACGGAGGGAGTATTGTAATTTTGTTATGATTGATAATAATTTTTTTTGTGTCACCTCTTATCTAGTTAAAATTAAAATAGTAAAAGAATTGCTTATTACAGAGATAAATGTTTGTAAGATACAATATAGAGAACTGGAATGTTTTTCAACAAAAGTTTTGCTGCCGATCACCCCGCACTTGAATGGCGTGTTCAACATGACCAAATCTTTCTTAGAGCGTTCATTGCCGTAAGACCTGTGGAAACTACTTATTTTCATGTTTTGAATAAGAAGTTTAGTATGCAAAGTATACTTTAATTCATTCAACGTTTCCGCTTAAACCTATATATACAAGTTTGCATACAACCTTCTTTCCTTAATACAAGAAATTTCGGTATATGTATCCACTGAGATCTAACTTATAAACATCTTATAACTATTCCACAGACGATGTTCTTTTCAGTTTTAATGTTTGTCCTGTTTCATCATTTTTGCATTTTACAACTCGTCAGACCATTTCTTCCAAAACGTGGATATACTTCATATTCTGTAATTTTATCAGAACAGTGTGATCAAGAGAAGAACCCTATTACCGACGTCGCAAGTGGCTTCCTTGTAAACAACATCTTGTAACTGTGTCAGTGATTATGTATATAACCTTTGATACCTTTTTTGGGCATCTATAAACTTTGATACGATGACAACGTATTATCTTTTCAGATTTTATCATATTGACTTACAAATGTTTTAACTTTTTTTTGTGTGTGTTTATTTGCAGATACACCAACTCCTAAAATTGTAATACCGTGTCCAAACAAAACAAGAAATACAAAACTTAACAGGATACACACCAGCTTCCGGTCATTTTCACGTACCAAAGATATATTATATATTTCGTTAAATTCTTATGGTAGTGGCCAATTTGCATATAATACATTCACCTCAAAGTCCTGCTAAGTAGGCCATGCGTGGACTATCTATAGTCATGCTGTTGTCTCTTTGATGCATATATGTTGAAATGTAAACTGGAATTAAAACCGCCACGTATTTTGGGGAAACTCCAAAGACCGTTTCTGGAGGAGTTCAGCAACGTTAGGAGATGCATGAAATGTCAAAACTTGCAAGGGCTTACAAGGATAATATGATGCGCCTAATATTTATTCTCTGTCTGCTTAAGAAACAACGTTATCTCATTAGTGGTTTTAACTAAACAATGATTTGCTACGCTCCATGACTCGCATATTTTAGGATACACCTATGATGGCCTACGTATGTTTAGTTTGAAGACTAAGTCATTTGTATAATTGATAGAACAAGACAATTTTTTGTTCTGCCGAAGAACAAGACTTCTTCAGAATACATAACTATCTACTCCCTCCGTTTCATTTTAGTTGTCGTTCTAAGCTTGGACACACATATTAAGAAAACATTTAATTTTACATATTTCCAAAATAAAAACACAACTACCAATACACCTAACCACATTTCAACCAATAGAAAAATAGATTAGAATAAAAAATCAATAAATTTTGCATTGAAACTATAAAACGATATTTATTTTGAAACGAAAATTTTACTCTACAACGACAATTAATTTGAAACGGAGGGAGTATCATTTATTGTCACCACTTACCACTATCGCAGACTATAGGCAATAAAAGCTTGACATGAAATTTGAAAGGATCCAACGTTATGAAAAGCATTTGTGGGACCCTCTTCGTTTGATTAATTTTATTTATTTTCTTCTCCTATGTATCTCTCTCGTGAATACCACAAGCACAAGGAGCGTTTTGTTTTATTTTCTCTTTTACGACTTCACTTAAAATACACTATTCCTCACATTATTCTACCTTACTTTTTCCTTTTTCTTCTCTTCATGTATGATTCGAGCGTACCCTTTTTCTCTATTTAAATCAACTCATTATTCATATAACGTCAAAAGAAAGTTCATATTCAAAAAGAAGAAAAAAGCTAATGGAATGTGAAAGTGATGATCAAGAACGGTTCTGTGCGACTCCTAAGCTGCCTCTCTTCTCGGTTCCGTTAAACAGAACATCATGCGAGACTCCTGGCCTAGCGACGCCGCCTGTGAACATCGCCGGATCGGTCCCGTTTCTATGGGAGGAAGCTCCGGGAAAGCCACGCGTTTCCGATAAGAACAAACCGCCGGCGTTAAAGCAGAACGCCGGAGGAGTAGGAGGAGGAGTCGTGCGGTGTCTTGAGCTTCCTCCGCGGCTGATTTTGCATGCTGCCGTGAATGAGCCGTCTCCGACCACAGTTCTTGATGGTCCTTACGTTGTACCACGCCGGTCTCTGTCGCTGACAAGGAGAAGCGAGAAAGACACTGAGTGTAGATTTGACTTTTCACATTCCACGAACGGTTGCTGCTGCGAGGGCAGCGACACAACGGTGAAGATTATAAGTAGAGTTAGAAGAAAAGGAAGTCTTCTGAATCTTTCTCATTCCAAATCTCAATTCTTGGTACGTTCTATATTATTCTCGTTTCGGTTGTTTAATTAATTGTTTTTACGTTCTAAATTAATTTGATAACTACTTGTTCAAAACTAAACTTCAACTTTTATGGGATTTAAATAAGTGCATTTTTTTTTTCATTCACTTCCCTTCAAAACTTTGGTTTTTTGGTTGGTTACTCTTTTATGTTATTCCTAATATATATAGCTTGGGGTTGTAATTATACATTTTGGATTGAAAATAAATTATTATTATTGGCCTATTTTGATTGCATAATAATAAAAAATGCAGGCAAGGGTTTACAAAGGGTTTAAGCAAGTGATTCCATGGAGGCGTAGGCAAGATAATCTTCCAATGATGAGTTCTTCCAATCTCTAATAACAATCTCCAGTTTCTTTGTAATTCTCTAATTTATAGACTAATATTCTCTGTATAGACCACATAAATTTACAGACATGAAAAAGTAGTTACAATTTTAACTTCTACTAATATAATCAAATTATGACACATACTGTTAGGGGAGCTAAGACAGTGCCTAGGACGTCTACAAACTCACTATGTTTTCTCTTTTTCTCACATCAATTGGTCATGATTATATCGTCTTTATGTTTCCTTAAATAGTTCATTATGTAGAAGCCGGAAAAACCGAACTGATATAAACGAAATAAAAAACAATGTTAAGGAAAGTCACGGATCAAAAGACGAAATGAAACCGGGAAGAAAACGTTTTTTAGAAACGAATATGGAGGCGAGATATGATCTCTTTCCTTAACTCTAAATATTCGCTCTGTAGTGAGACAGAACTGTACGAATATCGAGTCCCAGGA